>DWPA01006229.1:0-11158 GCA_018251375.1 Calpodes ethlius
CTCGGTTGTGCAGGTTTCATCACGAAGTTTTCCTTCATCGAAGCAAGTGATGATTAACTAGTAATACGCACATAACTTTTTGTTAATTAGAGGTGCGTGCAATTCAGGGAACCAACGTTCGAACCACTAAGCTATAGCAGTTTTCATATCATAGCATACGTTATATTTTTAATTATTGTATCACTATAAATTATTTACCGGCCATAAAATTTATGGCTCTATTGCCTGAACAGCGATCACTTGCAATTATTTCTTGGAGTAATTTAATAATTAAATACTCATACCCTAATATCCCCACACTAGGACTCCATGTGTCAAAAGCATTGACAACACAAATAACACTAACTTTAACGACCATAGAACAAACATTTTATCACATAAAGATCTGCTTCACCCGGGATTCGAATCCGGGATCCTTCGCTTTGCAAACAAGGTCACGTTCGAGTTTATTTTAAACGGTGTAAAGTGAGAGGTGAATTAGGGGTGGCCTATGTTCAGCAGTGGTCAATCAAAGGCTGATGGATGGGTGGATTGAGTTAATCGCGCGTTACTTTTATTGTAATAATATCTCTGTAATATTTGAATATGCGAAAAATGAAATATTATAAATGAAAAAGGGTGTTTGTTTGTCTTTCTTTAACGGCAAAACGGAGCGTCTCAATGGTCCGATCTTTGGTTTTGAGATAGTTTGGAGGCTATAGGCTATAGGCTACTTTTTACTGCGAATAAAAATCTCATTTCTGTGAAAAGATCCATACGATGTGTTTAAATTAAAATAAATGTTTAAAAATAAAGGGTGGCCTGGGAACCGATAGAAAGAAATTGACGACATAATTTATTGCTGTACTTTATAATAAAAGATCTTTATTTCAGACTATATAAGTCCACGCTCTACTATTAATTCCATTAAATTTCTAACTCCGTCAATCGCTCAGGAATGACGCTTTGAGAATGAAATTGAAATGAAATGAGAATGTAAAATTAATGAAATTATGTAAAAAAATTCTTCGTTCATTCGAGAGTGAGACAGAAACAACGCAAGTGAGATAGCTATATGATACTTAGAGTAAATCTACTAATAAATGTTAATAATACACTGCAATTAAAACTTATTCCCTTTTTAGAAGTTCTTATTTAGTTTGACCTGTCTGGTGTCTGTCTATAAATAAATCTTGTAATTTAAAGTTGACACACTTCCCAGTATCTGATTGAAATTTTATACACATATGTGTGACAATGCAATATAATGGTGTTATTGAGCTTGTCTGATGATGGGAGGCAAGGTAGTCGTAGGAACTCGGAAATAAAAGGATGCAATCCCATCGAGTTTGAGCTCGTTTAATTAGTCCAAGAAATACTCTGGTCTTTAATGACGTCCAGGGTCTGATGATGAAAACGCTGAGTCCCTAGATTTTGTTTTTTTTTTCAATTTTATATATTAATTCGATATATTACATTACAACTCTATAAATGGTTTTGGTTTAAGTTAAAAATTAAAAAACAAAACATCGGACGCCATGATTGAATTTCGCATGACGTCACGGTACTGACAATCTCAATTGTTGTTAAATGAAATGTCAATTATAAAATAAATATTTAAAATTTTATATTGTTTATTACAAGTGAGCAAATAACAACTTTAAGGGTAGAGTGTTTTTTTAAATCTAAAGTGGAGCGAAGGATTCTACATTAGAATCCAGACTACAGCGAGGGATTTATAGTTCAGATTAAATATTATTACTTTGGAAGTGTACACTCAACTTTTTATTACGCCTTATAAAAAAAAAAGTGTTACTTACGAATAACAATAACAACTTGACGAAAACAGTTTTTTATAAAACTAAGTAAAATAGTTGTTTTATTGGACTTAAGTACAATTTTAATAGTACACAAGCAGGAAAGCGGAATTCGCGCGGTTTTTATTTCTTAGCAACTTTTTTTTTTAATTTGGCTCGTGCGCGGTTTCTTTTCCCATACAGCCTGTAACTTGTTAATACAATGTATGTGATTGATCGTTTTAACGAATGAAAGTTTTGTTATAATTAATCTACATTCATAATTCAAATTACTTTTCATTCCTAGAAATGAAATTAGTTGTTTTCGATGTTTGCAATGGAGGCTCTTTTTGAATAAATATGATAAAAAACAATGTTTCAAATATTTTCAAACTTCAGTAGGTAGGTTATAAAACATTTTAACTAATTTTCTATGTAAAGATAGTTTGCATATGAATATACATACGTTACATTCACCAAAATAACATTTTATACAATTTAAATCTGTCTTTCTGTTTGTTCTGCCTAATCTCTGAAATGGACCGATTTTGACGGGATTTTTATTGGCAGGTAGCTGATGTAATAATGAGTAACTTACGCCACTAAAACAAAATAAATTAAAACGCTTTTTATTAAATTGCAGACACAACACAGACGAAGTTGCAGGCACAACATGTCAATAATAAAACACTTCTAAAACGGCGTCAGAATGGAAGAGCCTATTTTGATAGGACTTTTTAAACGCCGGGCAAAATCAGTTATCACCCTTCTAAAATTTTCCCGCGAAATCTATATACGTTTTCCTAATTTAATAAAGTACCAATTGCAATTAGATTCATACTTTATTTCTTGCTACAGAGTGGTACATTACATATTGTAAACTACACAAATATATGCATTACTTTTTGTAATATAATGCAGTTTATATTCCCTATTATATTTTTATATATAACATTCTTGATGTTGCCCACAGCCCGTCCGTGTGTGCGAAATGTACAGCAATAAAAAGGTTGTCAATTTCTTTCTATCAATGGTAGCCAGTCTTTGTTGCTAAACGCTTCCTTTAATTTGACTGGAATATCGTAATGGATCTTTTCATAAAAATAAGATGTATTTTTGCGGTAAAAAGTAGGCCACGGTACTCGTCGTCTTTTCAACTATCTTCAAACGAAAAATCATACCATAGATACGCTCCGTTGCGCCGTGAAAGAAGGACAAACAAACAAACTTCCACATTTATAATATTAGTATAGATTCTTATAACAAGTTAATTCACATGAGACAACTTATATCTTGTACCATAGTACTCGTACCGTAGTATCATAGTACTCGTCGTCTTCCCCACTATCTTCAATCGACAAATCATACCATAGCGACGCACGTTGCTCCGTGAAAGAAGGACAAACAAAATTTCGCAGTTATTAACAAAAATATAACTTAACATTTTAATACCACGAAGGTTTTATTATAAAAAAACATATTTTAGCCGAGTGTAATATTATTATTATTCGAAGTTCCGTTAACGTAATATAGTTAATGTAATTTTAAACACCGCTCGCCTGACGTCATTCGTGTATTTAATAGTCTGTGTCGTAGGTATTAATGGTGTATCGAGGATCGCTTTGACTCGATTGGTAAGATACCTACATCATACAGAGAATGAATGAAATCACTTCGATTTTCCAATAATTTTCTTTTAAATGAAATGGTATTTAATGCGATTATAAACCAGGAAATTTATCGAGTGAAGTCTGTCTTCACGTATTATAAGGTGAAGGAAAAACCCCTTTTTAATTATTATGCATTAGATAAGATTAAGATTTAGTATCGTTGGTGTTTAGACAAAGAAGACACGTATAAAGTTAAAATTTTGTTTCTAATTATGTATTACAAATACATTTATCAAAAGAAATAAAACCTTATGATAAATTGTATTATGGTCAAATTTTGACTCTCTACTTCATTTAGGTATATGTCTTTGTTAACCATTTTGATTAAGTCATTCTAGAAACTTATTTTTAAATAAAATAAAACCTTTTTAAAAGACAAGATGTTAATTACGAATGATAATTTGATTTTAGGAGACAAACATCAATCATAAATCAAGTTCACAGAATCATTAACTTAATTGAAACAGCGGTATAGAAGGAAAAAGTTGTTCTACTGTATTTTTGGACGTAGCTAAAGCCTTTGATAAGATACCAAGTCGTATAGCCAGTTTTAAAACTTCACCAACTGCTGCCCAACCAGTTTTCAGATTTATTGAAAACATTTATCTATAATAGAATATTCACAGCGTAACCTACGTTGAAGTTAACTTTGATCTTAAGGAAATAAAAACTGGTATATCACAGGGAAGTGTATTAGGACCGGTCATGTATCTCATATATAAATGTGATATTCATGAAGTAGAAAATACTTTAAGATCTATATTTGTGGATGATAATTTAGTTACAGCAGTTGAAAACAATTAGAGACAATCTGTAAGTATAAGATTTCCTGAAATAAATGTATAATCAGATAAAGTTATAGCGTATGATGCTCAACTTATACATTCGCTTCATTATTAAGAAGTAAGAATAAAGATCATTATACTGTGTATGTGTGTGTATGGTTAGTGCATGTGTATGTGTGTGTAAATAAATTAAGTGTGAATCATCATACTTCACACACATTTGCAAATATCATCACGCCAGTTTTATTTATTGAAGCAAGTGATAATTAGAAGCAAATTTTTTATATCTAAGCTTTGTTGATATTTTTCAGTCATTGATTAAATAAACAATGAAATTGCATCTTCTAAATCCTATAATGGAACGATTTAATATTTAATCAACAAGGACAAATCAATGAACTAAAAAGATGTACTTAACTCAGTTTTTGCGGCGTCCCGCAACCAATATTATGCTCGAATCACGTGAACAATAAAGTCACGTATATTTCTAAAATTGTTGTCATCATTTCTATTTTGAAGAACTCACGATTTATATTTATTTTGCCGATATTTCAATGAGATGTCCGTCACAGTTCGTATCCGTTACGCAGTCACGACTGTTCCAGCTTTGTGCTCATAGCGGAATTTTACTTTACGGCCATTGTTACTTTACATTTACATTTCCTCGAAAATTTTACAATATTTTTGTAAATTTTACGGAAAATTTTGTTTAAATAGAACGTGAAGTTTTGTGGGGTTTAGTTTTTACGTTGTTTGGATACTGATTCGTTTTTAATGAAATAATGGTATATTTATTGCGGTTGTAGGTTGGTTTATGGTGTTTAGGCATGGTTAGATTCAACCACGGACCAAAGACTATAAAAAGTAGCGAGTAAAGACCGTAAAAGTTATTTATAAAAATCGAACGACAAAAAATTTCAATTACGAATGATCCATAGTTATCTTAATTTGGAATCAATATAGTTACTCTACGTTACACTATACTGTACTGAATCTGTAAAAAAATATTGACAACTGTGACAACTCGTGACATGATACATCTTGGTAATTACCAGTATTGGCGCCCCAATATGCCGGCGCATAGAAAACTAACTCTACTCCTATGCCGGCATACTATGGTGTAATAAATTCGATAGAAGTCGTCTCGGTTCGTACTAAGGCCTCACATAAGGATTATATTACCAACCTATACTAACATTATTAAATGGGAAACTGTGTTTGTTTATATGTCCATCATTCACGACGCAACAGAATGTCCTTGTGGTATGATTTTTGGTTTGGAGATAGTTGAGAGTATTAAGAATGCCATAGACTACTTTTCACCGTGAAATACCATCACATTTCTGTGGGAAAATCCATTACGATATGTACTTAAGCCAAATTAAAAACTTAACATCAAAGATTTATCTGGCAAACAATGATAGAATGGACTTTTTATTGTTGTTCTTCTTTAACACGTGGAAAAGATCTAGTATTATATAATTAATATATTTTCTCATTTTATTATCTTTCCCTAAAGCCGTGAAGTTTACCTATCTCCCTCTTGCCTGAGTCAGCCGCTAAAAGGCTCGCCGTGTTCCGGCGGCTTCAATACCAATTCTTTCTACCTCTCTTCTTTCTTAACGGATAATGCAACGATTATATCTTTACTTGTCTATGTCTATGAACTGGGGTAGCCAGTAATCATCAGGTTACATCAGCTCTTCTATCGGCGGTTGCGTCGGACTTTTTAAGCCTGAAGCCCTAAATAATAACCAGGGCCGACAATTTTATGGGATTTTCGAAGCACGAAATGCTGGCTACGGTCGGTTAGTCATTCAACTTATTCGTTTTCTTGGGGTTGATAAAGCTATGAATGCTTCTTATTTATCTCAGTATGTCTCTCTTTGTGTGCGTGTGTTCTGTGACCATGTCTTAGTATGCACCAATCATCCAAATTCAATCATCATCGAAGGAAATTAATTAAAAGAAACAAATTTATAGCTTCAAAAAGTAACAACACTCTTTTGTACACCAAAAACAGAAATAACTGTGATGTTCACCGTTGAAGAGTACCCTTATCTAAAGTCTTCGAGACGATTTTGTACATAAGCTGTTCACTGATGAGACGTTCCATCACCTAGAATCAACCATGAGTGTAGTTTCAGGATATATTTAACATAAAAATGAATTATGATCGGAACTAAAGAAACGTTGCTAATTTCAAACTTTTTTGGATAAGAGGTCATTTTAATTAAACTTGCAAGACTAAAATTTACCCGAAATTACAAACCCGAATGTTAACAAACTAACAAACATAGCAAAGATAAATAAAAGCTTTTAAGTAATGAAATTTGTGAAGGAAAGAAAGAAATAGGAGTATATATGTTGTTTTTAAGGTTAACTATTAATATATTTGAAGTCGTAGTTCCAATACTTTCTCAAAGCACGAAAGCCATCATAGTATGCGATCGGTTTAAGTTTTTACGCGGCGAGCCGGCCAGGACGAGTATTCCAAACATTCCTCGGAGCAAAACGTCGTGAAAATAAAATAAATAAACATTTTACCACGCTCCTCATATGGAATTCGCGAATATTTTTAAACTCGAGAGAAAAATACATTTCACAATTACCTTTGCGCGGTTTTGTCATTAACTTGTCGCTAATTTCAGTTTAATAAGGAGTTTTTTTTATTTTTTTTTTAATTTAATGGAGTCTTTTGTATTGTTAAAATAATCACACGTATACCTATAGCATTAAGTTTCGCTTCCCGAAACTATCCGGAATAGAATACGTTGCTACAACAATTTGTTGTACTTACTTTTATCAGGCGTTTTATAAGTTATTATTTTACATCTACTACCTTATCTAGAAATTACCGATTGATAGATTATTGAAAACAGTCGATACTGATCTGTTAATTTCACCTTGAAGATCAGACAAGGTACATGAGCGGATACTTGAGTAATCCATTCATTGAGGTTAGTAAATATCTGCATTTTACGCAAATGCCTACTTTGAAAACTCTTCACACAAAATAAATCTCAAAACTCCTATAAAATCTGCGTCATAACACGTTAATTATCGCGTTAAAATCGTTACACAAATACAACCAACAGTTTAACACGCCAGTTACCTCGCTAATTGAATAAGATTTTTTGACATAATTTTAATTTAACGCGCTATTAAACGCCGTTAAAACTTACGTGAATAAACACGTGAAACCTAGGTCAGGACGACGCTATTTGAACCGCAACAGTTCAAAGTCAAAGCCGCAATGATTGCTGTTATCAATTGGAGGAAGAGGCCACGCCATCGAGCAATTTGCATAAGAATCGCCCATTAGCATTGGAAATGGAGTAAAAACTATCTATTATCCAACAATACGCAATGCGTGTTATAAAAAACCTCGAGCAGTATAAACAGACATCACGAGAGATTTGTTTATTGTTCTTTTGAACGTTTTTATTTTACATTCTATTGATCAGTTTCTAGAATGTTCTGCGGTCTTGTTTGGTTGGAGACGTTAAATCTTGTTTATGGTTTTACGTTTTGTGTGGTTTACGTCGTATTAAGGTAATAATGACCTCATTCTCATGTCAGTACGGTAGGGAGTTTATTGTGGAGAGGCTGGTCCTGGTACATGGTGGTCACTTACCATTGTTAATTAATTTATTTATAAAAGGAGTATAATTTGGATTCGCTGGATGCAGAAGGCTCAGGACTGGTATTAGTGGCGCAAATTAGGAGAGGTCTATGTCCAGCAGTGGACCTTTAAAGTCTGATAGATAGATTTTTTTAAAGGTCTTTATCATAGAATTATTTTTAAGTCAACCGTTTATACTAATATTATAAATAGGAATGTGTGCTTGTTTGTTTGTATGTTCTTCTTTCACGGCGCAACGGAGTGTTATTATGGTATGATTTTTTGTGTGGAGATAGCTAGGAGACTAGAGGGGGATATAGGTTATTTTTGACGAGACAAACATCTTATTCCTATGAGATTCCAAGATGTTATGTATTTATATCCGCCCACAAATAAAAGGTAAAGTTACTGAGATTATATGTGGAATTCTATGTTATTAATGAGTGATATAGATAGGCTATTATTTTATTGGACCCGGACGAAACCATGAAGTCTACCAATCCGCACTTGGCCAGCGTGGTGAACTATTGCCTATACCCCACGCAATGTGTGAGGAGACCCGAGCCCAGCAGGACACTTATTAACTAATTAATAATATCATTTTTGTTTGTTGCCTGACTGGCTACTCTGTTGCTTCGTCCAGCCGCTAAAGGACCTTCTTAACTCCTCTTTCTTTCTTCCGTCTTTTTTCTTCGCGCGTATGATCATGATGTCTTTGCTCCTGTGCTCATTGCGTAACAAAGTATCAGGAGAAGATAGCCTGGATTCTGGACTAGATTAAACCTGAGCGAAGGCTAATAAACCTTTTTCAATCTCCCCTATCACCTACTAATGTCTATCGCTCATGATAAATAGAAATATAGTTTAATAGTGATTGAGACTACGAGGAGATCAAGGTTTGATTCCTGGGATAAACGTTTATGATAGATAAACGTGTGAGTCGTGTTAGTGTTGTTTTTATAGTTGTCCACGTCACTCATGTTACAAGGAATCTTTATAACATCCCAAAACTCTCCCACTGTAGGGTTTGGATCTTCTCTTACAGCGTGACGGGTACAGACCATAGTCTACCACGCAGGTCAAGTGCGAATTGGCAGACTTCAAACACCTTTGAGAACATAATGGAGAACTCTCAGTAATCTTGTAATATTCATATAACATTTTTTTAATTAGAGGTGCGTGCAGGTTCCAAACTCGGACCCTAACGTTAGGAGACCATCACTTGAACTGATAGACTATGATTATATAGAAACAAGGAATCGTGCGCGAAAACTTTACAATTCCAAGTTACTCGACTCACTCTTATCATTGTATCATTTACACATATACTTTTTGCAACGTTCTAACGATAAAAAGTCGTATGACGTCACGCGCTAGAAATAGCCAGCGTGGTGGGCGGGGCGTCGGCAGGGCGTGGTCGGTGGGCGTGGCCCGCTGGTCAGTGACCCCTGCATGGCTAACTCGGTTGTATAAACCTCACATGGATCTATAAAATATCTCATTTACAATTCTATAATGGTAGACATAGACTCGCCTTAGTTGTGCAGATGTTTTAATTGTTTTGAAATTCATTATTGTTTTAACGTACTGTATAGAGTTACATCTACGTGGGTTTGTTGATGTAGGTTGAGCGAAGGTGAGCTAAGTTAGCCGTAGAGCGATTGAATTTTGTGCAGTTAATTGAGATCACTTACAATTACAATTGTGAAATGAAGCAAGTTGCTTCAATGGTTTCCAGAATACGTGTAACTAGTCAAATAGAGCATTGGTCAGTGGACGGTCACTAACAGAAGTATGTTACAGCAGAAAAGAAGTAGCACTTCATTTGTTTTTTTATTGATAAGGAGCTAAACGAGCTAGCAGTGCCACCATACCCTGCCGGTTATAGAGACCTATGAGAAACTGTGAATAGGATTATAGCAGGACTGTAGTTAATTAGTCCTGTTAGTTAGGTGTCAAATCGAACCGAACTTTTCGGTATTAAAAAACCGGTCATATCCATGCACAATGACTAAACAATAATTTGCAAGTCCTACTTAGCTCTGAATGTTTACATTTAAAATCGTATATGCAACTTCCATGAAACTTTTGACATGACCAATAACAATGATTTAACTGGCAAAGAGGAGTGGTTGGACTTTAACTGTACATCACATTTTTGGACTTTATATTACACTGTACATCATGTGTTCATGTGTACAGTACATCATGAATGTACACACATTGAAATATGTTTCTATTTCCATTACTAATGTTGAGCCTAGTTCGAGCGTTGGTTTCTCGAACGTTGGGGCGTGAGTTCAAACCCTGCACGTATCTCTAATTTTCAAAATTTACGTATTACAAGTTAATTATCACTTACTTTGATGAAGAAAAACATCGTGAAGAAACCTGCACACCTGAGAGTTCTCCACTAAGTTCTCGAAAGCGTGTGAAGTCTACCAATCCGCACTTGACTAGCGTAGTGGACTATGACCTGTACCTCATATTGTAAGACCTGAGCCCAGCAGTGGGACAGTTATGGGTAGTGATGATGATGACGATGATGACTAATGTTAAGTTCACGTTACATCGATTGCTCCGTTAACTGAAGCGATGATGGAAACGTGATGACGATCCAAAAAAACATTATACGTACACTAAATATAATTGAGAAGTCTTCACAAATACATAATACAATTAAAATTCCTCTTCATTGTATAAGGCATCGTGCCTTACACTATGGAATATACAGGAAAATGAATATTCCCAATTTACACGTAGAGGAAATACCATCAAACAGATGTTTTTAAGATTTTATTCTACCACTTAGACGGCAAGATCAATATGTATTCCCATGACAAATCACACTTTCTTAGTACTAGAGCAGGCTTGACAAAGCAATAAGGGTTCCATTTACACTACTGAACCCTAACAAATAGAATGAGTTGACAAGCAGAATACAAAAAATAAACAATGAGAAAATATATGTATACTTATAAATAGGTATTGGTATGTATGTCTATAAAACCTTCCTAAACTACCTTTCGTGCACATCTACATGGTCTAATGGTTAGCTGGTAGAGAATGCATTGAGGTTTAAGCTCGCCATTAGTAACAGGATAGTTGATTGAAGTCAATAAAAAATAGATTAAATAAATATATAAAAAGGGTTGTAAGTATTTTCACATCCCCACACAGTATTCTATACCGAAAATGTAACCCAAAACCTTCTTTTTTTTTTTTCTTACCTACGATAAGTCAGTGCTTGACTACTATCCCACCTGATGGTAAGTGGCGATGTAGTCTATGATGTTGTGCGCA
>DWPA01006230.1:0-11157 GCA_018251375.1 Calpodes ethlius
CGGACTCCCGTTCCCATTAGGATGAGGAAGTGGGGCGGGGGGGAGGGGGGGGGGGGGGGGGGGGGGGCGTACACCACGCCAACATTCACTCCCTTATCGACACAACAGGTGGGGAATTACCTGATAATGGGAGTTTTTACATTAGCTAAGATTGATTATACGGCGTACACCACCTGACCGCGCTGTCGCCTGATAGACTGGTCGCAACGTCCGATATAAATTAAATTATAGTTAAAGTTAAAACCGGCCAAGTGTGAGTCGTACTCGCAAATGGAGGGTTCCGTACCACTACACATTAACAGTATAAGAATAGTTTGGTAAAAAATAAAAGGGTCAGATGAAAAACGTTGAAACACGCAACTTAGCTCAGAGGCACAAGAATTCTTCAATTTGGCATGAGTTTACATTATCAAAGCAATAAAATAAAATTTTACAATATAAAGCGATAAATTAGCATATGAGATCGAGCATTGTCGATTGATTACTGTGTTTGTGCAATAAAATAGCTCGCCACAATACACAAGGACCAGCCACCCGGTGGTGAGCGGTCATTGTCGCCGGACACCTGCGACACCGCGACGCTCATCAGTACAAAAGGAAGAGGGGAACAAGCATTTATCTGACTCCGATTTTACATTTTAATTTATAAACTATAACGTTATTTAAGATAACTTAAGTGTAAAGTTTATTAAAGAAAATTCGTCATAAAATAATGAAATATTGAAAGAGGATTGAAATACAAATTTCGATTTGGTTCGATTCCCGGCGGGGGCGCCACCGGGCAGACATTTATGTGACGGGCCAATATTTGTTGTAGGGTTTTGGTTGTTTATGTGTGCTTGTCGCTCGCACGCCGCGGCTAATGGGATCCCGGTCCCGCCGCGTCAATATTTCTTATTATTTATACTTCTGTGAAGATCCCTCACGTCACTGTGATATCATATGAATAGATATTATTTTTGATACTCCTTACAGTTCGTATTCAGGGGCAGAATCTATAAAACATCTATTCTTTTTATCCCTTCTCTAATACCTGATTTAGATTACTTTACGACTATTGAATTAAGGTCGCTGTTGGCTTACAAAGGTATAATTCGAAAAAAAAAACAGACGTTGCGTTCGCAAATAAATTTCAGGTCGGAAATTCAAATGAGCTAGTCCGAGTATCCAATCTAGAGCAAAATAATCTCTAGAGTCCACACTGGCAACGAAATGATTCCCGTTTGGTTGTAGCATATGAAAAGAAAACAGGTAACATTGCAAGATTTCAAATCACAACGGAACTACAGACCGGGTACCATTTACGTATAGAATAGATACAATTTGAAGTATTTTTCACTCCACATTTCTACAACAATGTATGTTGTCTGATCAAGGCCGAGGAGCCAGCGACTCCTCATCACAGAGTCATGACTCACTCACCAGTTCATACTTGGATAGCAGCGGAGCGCGGGAACGGATCCCGCGGGTCGCTTTCAACTAAATTTAAATGATTAATTTCAAGTTTTCACGCGTATACCCAGCACGGAGCCGTCTGTCGGTGCGTACTACGAATACACTAGTAGTCTGTTACATAATTAACAACTGGTATCTACCAATAATTAATATTATTAATTTACTAAATTGAAGATAGGTACACAGAAGATAAAATTGTTTGTATCATTAAATTCATACTTAATATTGTAGAGTAAATTATACATTTCAATTGAATATTACAGGTATTGGCGTTATTGGACCTAGGACACCTAGGACATAATAATGATTATCCTTCATAAAACATTTTTATTTACGAGTATAACTGTCACAATCGAATGCGCGCTAAAAGTTCTTGTCAAAGCTCCCGCTAGGGATGGGAACATCTTGTGCTACCATGTTGTTGTACGTTTACTGGTTGATCCAGTACTCCGTGTAACAGTTGGAGGGTAAAGAACCCTAGTGCGACACACGAATACCGCGAGTATTTACTTAGATTGTATAGAGTATTATCGGAGGGCACATAAAGCCGTCGATACCGGTTGTTATCGTTAGATATCAGTCGTTAAGCTATATCGAAGGAATTAGGGCTGCATGAAAACGGACATTTATCTCCACCAATTTGTACTGGAGAATCGTGATGTACCTAGTATGCTCTAGACTTACTTAAGAGGAGAGACTCGTGTGCTGCAGCGGACTATTATTGGGTTGATGCCACAGCCGCTCGTACCTCATTTATTTGACTATTTGAACACCTTTGACCTTGGTAGTTCATTACTGTTACCTGAGTAATCAACCCGCTTTCATTATGGAACATTTCGGCCGCGATTAACAGTTCCCCAGGGCTGCTTCTAACTAAATTAAAATATAACCACCGACGCTGCGCCGCGGCCGCGCCGTACCCTCGGATTATAATAATTGTACGGGTACCCGCCGCGCCCCGCCCGCGCCCCGCCGCGCCCCGCCCGCCGTACCTACGTTTATGTTACGTTATAATTAACAGTTTGCTTAGCAGCTACTGTGTTATTACAATAGAGGAATTAAGTAAGTAAATTATAGTTTGTGCCTTCAGTTAAAAATACTTTAGCTTGTGATATACTTACAAAGCGACAGGGAGTAGAAGGCGCTCTTTGTACACTAATATGGTTTTCTTCGCAAACAGTATATAAGAGAAAATAAGAAACTACTACACTCACTATTTATGTTAGTATTGTAATATTCCTCGATTGCTTGTTAGGTTAGGTAGGGTAGGTAAGTAATTGATGTCTAAATAAGTTGATGAAAACAGCGACCCGTCCGGTACGTGTGAACCATCGAAGCTATTATGTATATAACATGCGTGTAAGGGTGGTAAAGTTAAGTAAGTAGATTCGGTTACTTTAATATATTCGGTTTCTTTAAGAAAATATGTTTGATGTAAAAAAAATACCAAAATTAAAAATCACATCAAAGTGCATCGTGTGTCATTCTTAGCAAAAGGTAACCTGCTCACTTTTTAATTTTAAATTATCATTTTTACCTATATTTTGCAAGTAATACCTTCTAAACAACCGGCTACGTGTTCTGAAGGTATGGAGGGTTGCGAAAGGTTGTCTAGAAACTATAAAAAAGCCAAAAGTTCATTATTAGTTTAAGTCCTAACTTACCTATACGTTATCCATACTCTTATTGTAAATGCGAAAGTGTGTTTGTTTGTTGTTAAGGAGTTTGTTGTGGGCGAGTGCTATAGGATAATTTTTACAACTTATTTCTAAATTAAGTTTAGCAAGTATCAAGTACAAAGGGTTGTCTGGCAACCTCTGATAGAAAGGAATTGACAACCTTTTTATTGCTGTTCTTTTCTCACGCGCGCTCAAGCCGTGGGCAACATCTAGAAGACAGATAAACGATTGAAAACCTGCGCTTGTAACGTCTGACAATACGTACTGACCTATCTATATATATTTTTATATAATGAACAGTATATACGTACATACAAATGTATAAGATAAATACTACTACATTCATTTAGTAAATCAAATAAAAAAAATATAAATTAAGATGAATTGTGCAGTAGATAAATTTGTTAACTGTTACATTTTGTTAACTATAGCACAGATGAAAGCTAGTCGACACTTAATGCTAAGCAGTCTCGTGTCTTATACTGCGTGCGCTGATCTTTAAATTGGATTTAAAGTGCATAAGACTGGTGTAGTTTCGTTAGCTGGCATTGTACGTGATCGAGTGATCGCGGTCCTCCCGCTGCACTGCGCGGTACCTTCTCCAAGGGAGTGTTACGCAACACCCTACCGATGTTTACATGGCTTGGAGCCGATCTTCTCTTACGTTACTCTTATGGAGAATGTGTAACCTGTCACCTGCAACTTGTAACCACGTGATAGTTGGTTTTGCCACTACAAATAATGATACACCTTGGCTATACAGTTAGTAATTAATAAGCTTAAAGTCGCGCAACGGGCTATGGAGAGGGCTATGGTCGGCGTTTCTCTACGTGATCGCGTCAGAATTGATGAGATCCGTAGACGAACAAGGGTAACCGACATAACTCAAAGAATAAGCCAGGGAAAGTGGCAATGGGCTAGCCATATGGGAAAGAAAGGTCCTTACATGGCGTCCACGTCTCGGAAAAAGGAGTGTAGGTCGCCCCGCAACCAGAAGTGCTGACGACCTGAAGAAGATAGCGGGTATTCGTTGGATTCAGAAAAACTCAAGACCGGTCTGAGTGGCGCAGATTAGGGGTGGCCTATGTCCAGTTGTGGACCTGTAAAAGCTGATAGATAGATACAGTTAGTAGATGTTGCTCACAGCTTCGCACGCGTGTGAAAGAAAAAAACAAGAATAAAAACTTGTTAATTCTTTTCTATCATTCGTTGCCAGGCAACACTTTGTTGTTAAACATTTTCTTTAATTTGGCTCAATTATACATCGTTATCGATCTTTCCACAGAAACCGGACGTTTTTTCGCGGTGTAAAGTAGTCTGTGGCACTTTTCATCCTCCCAACTATCTCCACACCAAAAATCATACAATGACGCTTCGTAGCGCCGTGAAACTTCTTTAAAAAAAAACACTTTCGCATTTATAATTTTAGTATGGATCATGGTTTACAGGCTGCACTAATAGCGTGTGTGTTGTCGTATGTGAGTCTATGTTAGAATTCATTTTTCTGTATAGCAAATACCATGGTCAACGTATAAAGACGGGAACTCACACACTCATATTGTAACATTAAATTAAGTTACTATAATGAACTGGTACGTAATTTTGCTGTTTTGAAGTGTTGCGTCGCGGAGGTGTCGTGATAAACTGTTATGTGTTGAGATTCCTTTCATGAATAAATTCGCAATATCTGAAAGGGATACTCGTATTTTTGGAGCGTCGCTTTGTCCGCGTCCCTTCGTGCCTCGTCCCCCAGGAAGGTCCGCGATAAAGATAGAAAGGAGGCTGTTATATCCGCAAATATTTCCCGGCCCGCCGCCGGTCGGCCGCCGCCCCGACCCGGTCGCCGCTGTATATTTTCCTCGCGCCTGCTGTGAAAGAATCCGCTTTGTTTGCTGCTTTCCGTCTTTTTTGTCACTCTTGCAAAAATGTTTTCTTTTTTTTTAAGAAAATAGCATTACATTACAGTCCATTTGAATAGTGATTCTCGAATAACTGAGACGACATGATGTTGTCCGGTGATACAAGGCGACAGTAGTACTATGGTTGGTATAACCATTAACTGCAATGGTCTTTATCACAGTATCTATTTATACTTTATTTAGTTTTAACCATCGAATGCATTGTTAAGTATATTTGTAATGTTGTTTTAATCGATATAGCAGTGGTTTGGATCTGTTAAAGATACAATGTTGAACTGCAAGTCGTTACTGCACGGGTCGATCGTACAAGTGCTACATAATTTTGGATAATATATTTGGTTTAATTTTATTTGCATATGTAACGAGGATTAGGTCGCAACGTTCACAATCACGGAAGATCGCACAAATGTGCCACGCTCCCATTCTATTTGAGAGATTCATATTTTATGAGGTGTTCCATTCGAGCGCTCGAACTTTCGAACTACTTACACGGCAGCGTCCCCCGGGGAGCGCGCTGCGGGGCTCGTTACCGACCCCTACTCGGTTTACTCGGCAAATAGGATGCTAGTTACACGACGAATAATAACACTCGCGGTAATAAATCTGCATTACGGTTAGCCGTAGCCGCGCTACGTATGTTGTACACAGACAAATAGAATTTGTGACTGTGATTCGTAGCCCACGGTAGGCTGGAATTCCACCAGAGAGTTGCACAGTAGCTAGGCGATAAGCGAGAAAAACATTCACCAATAGCATTACGTTACGCGCGGCTACGAAAATGATAACTAAAATAATCCTATTGGTCGATTTTATTTCGCACACCGTCTCGTTACCTCACGTGTATGTCTTGTGGAATATCAGCTTTAAATGAATTATTTTAATTACTTGAATTTTACAAAAATGTATCATTCACGTGCAAAAGCATTGTTTAATATCGTACTTTGTATTACAAAACTTTTATTTTAACTGCTTAAATAAACTTTATTTATAAAAAGGTAAATTTAATTTAGGCTCCGCACCTAGCGGCAACTTGTTACTTAGCTGAAACTTTTGACTTCTATAAATATTAAAGTTGAAAGGCTTCAATGGGCTCGGCTATCAAATTAAATTAAAAAGTTACTCCTTTATGTATAATATGGCAATTATCATTAAACTTTCTCCATGTAACCTGCAAATTCAGGCGATTGTTGTTATTTCATATAAAAAAAAAATTAAAACATGATTTAGTACATGCCGAGGATGGACAGTATCCAACGTTCATGGGCGTAGCGTGACATTGTCAACCCTTTGCCGATAGAAAAGAAAGGGAGGAATTCCCATTATCTCCAGCGTCATAAAGTATAATGGCCACACTGTGTTCATTTAACTACGGTGTATTAAGTGTTTTATGAACACACTCGTAACAATGTTTTCTGAGCTCATCGGGACTTTAACATACACGTAAAGTAATGGCTGGAATCAAAAACCCCGAGCAAAGCATAGAGTAGCTGTTACACAAATACAATGTACCACTCGTATATCTATTAAAGTCCTTTACCTCTACATTATATATTGTATTTGGATTGACGACACTAGCGCCAGCGTGGCCGAGCTTGTAACTAAGCCGGGGTTCAAACAGTAAAACTACACCAGCAGCAAACATTTCATTTTAATGGCTAACAACGCAGCTTAAGCTTAAATGCATGTTCGGTTCGCGGTCGGTGCCTTCTAGTGCCTCTCCGTGTCCCTCCGTGCCCCTCCGTGCTTCGCAGTTCAATGACCACAGTTCACATAAACAATAGCACGTTCAATAATTTGTGCTCTCTTACGTCATCGACTAGAACCAAGTCTGATAAAGGTAGTAGAAAATTATGACTTGCTTCTGAAGGGGTTTCTGTCACGGCATCTTACCCCCGTGTTAGTAATGTATTTGTTTAAGTGAACATAAAGAGTTTAATTTTTCATGTATCTTCTGTTATGTATCAGCCGACCGAAGTTGTAGGAAAATACGATAATGTTATTGTGACCAGGACTGTCGCTTCTGAAATAACACATTGATTAATCGCACCGTTTGTTCGTAAGGTGCCTGAAATAGATGCTTTGTTTACGGAGGCGGCGGCGGAGGTCGAGCGCCGCGCGGCCGGTGCACGGCTACCACACGGGCCATTATCACTAGATTCATCGGCGATAACCTCCGGGTCGGTGGAAATATTTTGACAGTGATGGCTCTACTTAGTCTGGCAAGTCTTTTATGCTGACATGCGATGCGGCGGAGCCCTCATTTGTTTATTGTTTTAGAAGTATCTAAGTACAGAACCTTAAGACTAATATTGGGACCAATGATCTTAGATGTGGTTCAGAGATGTCGTTTTGCGCTCACTACTCGTTTTAGGAGAAGCTTATATATCACCAAATTATTGCAGTGGCACTCCCCAAAACAAATAGAAGAAAGGTTCTATCACTTAATTTTTCTAATTTTGGTCCCAAGCCATGAAGTCACCTTAGGCCGTAGAATAATTTTTCACCGCTTTCATAAACAAATATTAGTGAAACATTAAAAGTTAAACGCGAAGCAAGCAGCGAGCTCGTCGATAAGGACATCATTCCCGCAGTCCGCATTGTTATTCATCGGACGACCTCCTTTGTGACGTTTTAGGAGCGTGCGATGCCGCATCTTCCGTCCCTGTCGCACCTTTCAATTTTCGCTGTAAACGAGCGAAATGGAAATAGCGATGCGTGAATTTTGCGCCATGCGCTCGTAGTGGAATCCTTCGTCTCTCTCGCTCTACCATAGGTTGTAATACGAGAGGGAAGGGGAGGGCTTGTAGCGCAACAGTTGTCGTGCACGTACTTATCGATCGGCGCTCCAGCCACGTGCGGCGCCGTCGCCTCCGTTGCCCCGTTGATAAATAATCCTTCTACAATTTTAACGAAACGCACCTTATCCAAGTCAGCTTTTGTTCTATGTTTTAAGTTTTTTGCCATACAAAACTTGCGATGTACACCACGTTAGCAGATAGAGCGCTACGCTTGTTGACGTTATTGAAATAATTGCTTCATTTCTTTTCCAGCTCATAAAAGAATAAACGAATGAACTGAAAGCTCCTTACTTCCTTTTGTACATTACACGTAATCAATAAGTTTAATAGATATTCTTTATTAAGTTATCCAGCGAAATTAATTGAACATGTCTGGTTTAAACAATGTTCTCTCATCGCCGTGGTACTCGTAGCATCCAAACTGAAGTTACGGAGCAGTTTGTTCAGCTCTCGACCACGCTCCTGCAGTGTAATTGGAAACAAGATTACAAGGTACAATCAAGGTTCGTGTGTTTGTTCTCGCTATTCAATTAAACTTTATTGCTGAATTAAGTATTCTATTAGATGTATATACGTCTCTTTGTTCATTGCGACTTCAGTCGACTCTGATATCACCGAATGATATAAGAAATATTTTGATGGTGGTTTTCTTCGATTGTAAAAAGAAAAAAGTTTTGAGGTTACATTGTTAGCGTAGTTTAAGGGCTCCACGTTAATTAAACTAACTCCGAGAAGCGCTGATCTCTAGCCATCACCGCCTGTAATAAAGAGTTACAGTTTGTCTACTTTTTTGTACTTTTATCGCCGGAGGACAAAGCACTTCAAGCCGTAGATACATAGTACATTTGAGGGACCTAACGCATGCGGTGTATGAACATCTTCAGATAGAATACCTTCATATATAATAATATGTTGGCGGATAGCGGGAGGTACCATTGCCTACATGGTGCTCTCAGTCCGTCGTGTGTTAGACCGTACATTAATGGTTATGTTATGACGGGCCAAGAGTACTGCAAGGATCGCCCCTCACCTGCGCAAGTCATAACTGTGTCCAAGTTTATTGCACAACACAATAAGATGAATTCCATAACTACCGCATTGGCAAATAGGTTGGAAGATTGAACTACTAATCAATCGGTACGAGTGAGGGCAACGCGTTACTCACCAAGGTGGCAGTGAGCCGGCACGTCAGGTCCACTGGCAACAGATGGTCAGATTCTAAGTCACCGCTTTCTTCAATTTCCGTACAAGTAATGAAATTGCCTTGGAAAATTTAATTAACTTTTCACGATTCGTGAAATTCCTTTGTTTATATGGATTCTTCTGATATCGGCTCTTTTACATCAAAGCAGTTATAAAATTTGTTGACGATGATACTTCAGGGACAAGTAAGGAAGAAGGGCGGTTATTATTATCCAATAAATATTCCATTCGGTAAAATATGTATAAAAGACGTGTCCGGACGCTATTTACTGTGGTACCGACAGACTAAATAAATATTTACAAGAAAAGTTTTCTGTGGCCGCTAATGACCTATAATTTATTATTTTCGAAGTATTGTATTGTATTATAAGCCATTGTATTATATTTTTCAACACAGCACTAATCTTTTGAACAATCTACGAAGCATTAACTTATATTAAGGAAACTGTTTGGTCGGGACACCTGAGGCTATGAGTGTATTAATTTTTTACTCGATTATAACGACGCCAAAAAAAATACGACAAATAAAACATTAAAAGTGTATATTTGTTAGTTACAAGATATTTAATGACATATATAGTGACACATTTTGTCCATATACGCCAGATACGTGGTGTGTTTTATGACGTATGCGATCGAAAATCGACTGACGCCGAACGATGGAAGCTCCGTGTGACAATGCAAGTGTTTTCATACATTTTCTGATGTATTTGCAGTCGTTTTTGTCAAAACAACTCACCGCGTAATCGCTGTGTAAACCCAGCGTATTGAAGACATAAATTCATGAATAAATTAATAGTTAAAACTAGAAACACTCTAAAAACTGAAACAAATATGTACCTGTGCCGTTGAGAAGTACCCTCGGTCAATACCAACGTTAAGTGAAACCTTTAAATATACATTTAACCCTTGCCATATAAATGGCTGAACTTGAACATGTTAAAAACTTCATGGACGTACTAAATATGAATTTAACTACCACAGATTCTTTTGACCAATTATGAGTTAAGTCTGTAATATTAGGTGCTTGTAAGTATATACGTACAGTACTTATTTTTCACTAAGCGATTTTTATGTTTTCGGAATTTAGTATTTAAAGCCTTAGTTTGTTTGTCGCAACATTTATGGTTTTTGAACTTTACAATTACCTCCGCGGTTATTTGGTGAATTAGTTTTCAGAATCGAAAAGTGACTCACTCATTCTTTCGAGTGACTAATAATATTTTCCAGCCGTGCCGATTGGAGTGTTTGAAAAGGAAAAACTTAACTGAATAAATTAAAATTAATTGTGAGCGGCGGCCGTCACGGGGCGGTTTGCTAATCGGTTGGAGGGCGGTTTGTGGTTCGCGTGGCGGCAAAACTGGTTGTGTACGGTGTAGAAAGGGAAAAATGACGTGGCGGCCGGCACGCGAGTCGCGCACGCCATCTGTTGAGCGCACGCGGGAACGGTCTTCTAGATGAAATGTTATTATAGGGATTTCTTACTATCTCTATAATATTCATTTTAAAATGTTATTTATATATTTACAATAATTTGTGAATTTATAATACAGTAAAACTGCATTGATTTTTGAAGTGTACTTCTATCTCTATTAATGTTGTTGAGAAGGTGGGAGATAAAAAAACTTGTGTTTGTGAAACACTTTGCCGTTAAAAAAATATACAAAGAAACAATAAAATACATCTTAAAAAAACTTCATACAAAAACAACGAATGCCATAAACGTGGAATGTTTCTACGCTAATACGTGCAGTTACACTTTTCTGCATTATTTAACTAAACTACGTGGAGAGCTGATAGCAGTGAAAAATTACTTTGTTTTTTATTTATAAAATACCGCGGTCACCTCGGATGACGAATGACTGATTCATATTATTCCAGTAGTAAATTGTTGTACACACGATAAAAGAGAAGCTTAAACTCTCCTCTCCACGTTAAACAACGATAACAGACACATTAACAGACACGTCGTTTATTAATATAAAATTGTTTAGAATTGTCACTTCAGGGCTTACTTAAGAAGTAAGATACGAAAAAATACAGAAAGGCGTAGGCAAAGTCCGCGCACAGACTTTCTGTAATAGTTTAAAAGTAAAAAACTAC
>DWPA01006231.1:0-11156 GCA_018251375.1 Calpodes ethlius
AATTGCTTTAAATCTGCGTGGAAAGACATAGTTTTAGTATTTATTTCACATTTATATACTGAATTGAACAGTTCACACCTTGATCGTGTGACAAATTGTTAACTCGGCCCTGCGACCTGAAATAATTTTAAGTGCCTGTCATTTGTCATAAATAGAGACGTCAATGTCAGTCACTTCAATAGACTGATTATTTGCGTCAGATTTATCTGAAAAGAGTAAAATTATTATTTCTATATAGTCTGTGCAGTTACATCGCCCCTTCGGGAGCATGAGTTACTTGACTATATTGAATTTCTCACTAAGTTTGATATTCTCTTGAATGTTTCACTCAGCTCTGGATTCAAAAACGCTCTCACCTTAAAAGCAGTTTGCTCCCCTAGTGAACTATCTACTAAACCTAAATAGATGTAGGAGTATGAACGATTAACTTTCAGATTTAATTTTCCTTATATATTTATTTAAATTATGAATGTCCAAACTCAAAGAAGCCTTTGTGCAGTCATCCCTTATTAGAGTTCATCAAAACATTTTTTGGGGTTAGCAATAAGTAATATACAATATGTTCAATATTTTAACGGCTGCTCGTGGACTTTGGCATGCTTGATACATTTTTTTCGTTAACCGCATTTGGACCAGTTCGTTGTAGTTTGAACGTGTGCAATATAGGTATATTTATTATTTTGTGATGAGTTTGTCTTAGTCATTACAGAAGTTAATTTACAGAGACTACACAAGCGTAATATGTACGAATATACAGTAAATGTCAGACATAACCAAAAGTCCTCTATGATGTGATTCGATCGATTATTAACTATTTATATAAAATTAACATCAGTCTTATAACATATTCTGTGCCTGTAGCCAAAGCACTTTTCTTGTCGCGTTCATGTTCGAAAAAATTATAGTAATGACATCATTGTGGAACAGAAAACACTAATGCCATTTACCGTATATTATCGGAGTGAGCGCGGACAGAAAGGCGGGTTGAATAGATCTACACAGTGTAGCATTTGAAGATAGTTCATAAAAGGGTACAATACTATCTTTTTGCCTAACAACTTGTTAGCTGGTTTTATAGCTATTACCAAAAACCATTAAGATTTTTTTAATTGGCTTGATGGTCTTTACAGCTACACGCAACAGTGAAAAAAACTAAGATTGATTCACACTCGTTATCGGCTATTGTGGCTTAAATAAAAGTCATATTTATCTATTGTGATGATCTATTTTTAATAAATTACAAAAATATTACATCATTTTACTCACATTGATGGACGAGCATGTGATGTCAAACCATTTTCTACACTGGCAAATTAACTTCACTATGCAATGACTTAGAGTAAACCAACTGGTACATACAATTGTATTAACGATATTCTGCACAGATAAAAAATATTATAAAAATTATATATCTATCAAAAGGCTTTACAATATTGTAATAACAACTAGTAATGTATGAATACAATTTTCAGTACGAAAATTATATTAAATTTGTGTAGTACATAACAGTTTTTATATGATTAACACTTGTTATAATCGTATTCATTTTTAATAGTATTAGGTACCTCCAAGCCACATAAGTTTGCATAACATTACTATTATAAATTATTATGACGTATTATGATTATTTTTGAACCTAAGAGGTATTGCTCCAAGATATGATGGTGTAACTTATCTTTATGGACTTATAAATAGGCCAACCACTAATATAACATTTCAACATTCCATTTACTTGACTACTTTGTAATGACCTCTTAAAAGCACCATAAAATCAGTCTTAAAGCCGTCAACTTGCAATGGTAAATCATTTACTTGCCTATATGTCATCAAAACTCAAAATTGGTCAAAGCTAATCTGGCACTTGTTTCTGAAGGGTCCTCTTCAGTTTGTATAGAACATCACATCAAATTATTCGTTGATTACCTAGATGGCATATTACGCTAACTATGCGCTTTCTCTAGATGTTTTCTTAGTTCGTGACCCCTTACGAAATTAGCGTGACAATGCATACATTGCATGCGTAAACCCTTTCCGTGCCTACGTTTCGCGTGTTCAGATCTCCGAGATGCAGATATGAACTTTTCCCCACAATCTTCACACTCATACGGCCTCTCCCCAGTATGTCTACGTCTATGGTACACCGCAGCCATTTTAGAAACTAATTTTGCTCCACAAATATCACATTCGAAGTTCCTCTCTCTGGTATGTACCACCGTATGCTCTGCTAGACGAGCTGGTGTGTAAAACCTCTTTCCGCACCATTGGCACTGGTGTGGGCGGACGTCCATGTGTATCCATATTATATGGTTTTTCAGCTGTGGACGTGATTGGTATGTCTTTGAGCAGTAATCGCATGTATACGTCGACGGGTCTCTAACATTCGATCTTTTGCTCGGCGGTATCATTCTCATGTCTGGCTTTGCTTCTGGTTCACATATTTTCCTATGCTCTCTGTAACATCCACGGCTGGTAAATTGAGTACCACATGCGCGACAAGTTCTTACCGCGTGCATTTGGGAATGTGTTTCAAACGACGCGTGCCTTGGGAATGATCTTCCGCAGTCGCCACAAGTCAAAGCACCAGGTTTGTGACTATTTTTGATGTGCGCCTTTAGCTCTAATTCTTCAGTAAAAAGCTTTGGACAGTCAGGACATGATAGAACCTCTAAAAAGTGCTTTTTCAGTAGATGATCTTTCATTTCTTTGCCCCTAACAAGCACAATCCCACAAAACCAGCACGCTTCCTTTTGGCCACTGTTTTTCAAGTGCAAGTTTAGATAATAAGGGCTGAGAAAAGATTTCCCGCAATCTGTACATTTACAGGGCGGACCCGTCCTTCCTTTGCCTTTGACTCGTGACGTTTCAGTTCTTTGTCTCTTCTTTAATTTATTTAGAAGCAGACCTAATAGAACTTTAGCGTCTCCTGTAAAGTCAGCAACAGTTTGTAGCGACAAGTCTTCCCCGACGATAGCGTATAAGGACTTTGAGTTCTGAGTCCCAGGTAATACCGTTAAAGTATTAATACAAGTACTCCATAGTACGTGAGATTTCTGAACAAAGACTTTGAACTCAAAGGCGGAGACTGCCATGGAGGTGCATTCAGCGCATAGTCCTTGAGGAAATGATGTTTCTTCTTTAACCTGAAATTTGTAAAATATTTTATAATTAATCCCTGTTCGGATATCAGGTATAATTGATCGCCTTGTAATGAATATCGATTGTGTCATTGTGTATAATATTGGAAAGTTAAAAAGATATAGGGATAGCCCACCCGGGCTCAACAACCCTCTCGAGTCTCCCAAAATGACAGCTGCTGGAAAGATTCTGTAAGTACTTTATAACAATAGAGTACGTGAGCATTTTTATGCATTCTTCTAAGCTGCAAGAGACACAGGATAGTTATCAAGTGATAGCACATTAGACATTTTAAACTATGAATTATTCAAGTCAATTTTATTTCGAGCTTTACGAAATAACATTAATGAAGAGCTAACTCATAAATTGAATAATGTTTAAGTTTTAAAGTTACTTAATAAGCCTTTCAGGTATTAGAAAATCCCTAACCATTATAAACTTATTCGCTTCCGTGTACGTTCATCAGATGTTTTTTAAGTTCGAACGGCCTTAAGAACCTTGCGTTACAGACTTTGCAGGCGTGTTTCATGTCCTTAGTACTTCTGTGTCTTCTCATCACATGATCTAGCCTTCTCGACGCCGAAATAAATCTATCTCCACAGTCACTGCACTGATAAGGTTTCTCCCCAGTATGGATCCTCTGATGCATGTGATAACCTATCTGCGTTCGCATTTTCGCTCCACAATAACATTGATATATCTTTCTCTCCGTCATATGTATAGCAGCGTGCGCCTTAGCATGGCCCGCGTTAGAACTTCGCTTCCCACAGACTTGACAAACGAATGGAAGAATATTCAGATGCTTCTGGATAATATGAATCCTCAGGGAAGGTTTCTTCGTGTACATACTTCCACAGTCGTTACATTCATACATTTCAGGTTGACGATTTGTTCCATCAGCATTTTTCTTATTGCATTGATTTTTGTGATGCTTGTAGCATTTACGATTTTCAAAGCTCGCGTTACAAAAGGAACAACTAAACAGCGTGTGAGTATAGCTATGAGCGCGGAGTGCTCTCGCATTAAAAAATCCAGCTCCACAAACTTTACACTGATGTGAATTAGGTCCGTGAAGCAATTGCATGTGCCGGTCTGAAGCCTTCGACTCGTCAAATAGCTGATGACATAGTTTACACGAGAAAACGTTCTTATTGTGTACCTTAAGCAAATGCTTTGCTAGTTTCTCTTTGCGCATTATCAAAGAGCACTCCGTGCAGACGCGGAGCATTGAGCTCTTGAAATGTTGGTTCAGGTGATATGGAGTTGGAAACTTTAGGTGACAATCACGGCATTTTATCATAGACGCGTTATTGAACTTTCTCCGAAATTTCCTCATCTTTCGACTTCCTCCAGAATTTAATCTCTTAGCCGCCTGTGAGACATCATTAACTCCCTTTTCCGGGTCCTGTATTATGGTGGTTGTTTCGCCGTAGTAAATATAGTACGCTCCATCGCTAGTAGGGTTTGGGATGTTGGAGAGCGTAGTTATAGCAGAGGACCACTGTCGAGCCGACTCCCAGACCAGCTGCCTGAAGTGACTGGCAGCGACTGCTGTCTGATAACATTCGCGGCATGTTCCTCGCGGCAACTCGGCCTCCTCCCACACCTGAAACCACGTTTTCAATCAGTCCGTTCCTCTTGACCTTTGTATAGGTAGATAGATCGTTAACTGGATTTTGAATATTTCTCTATTTGTTAATATTACTATACTGAATATGTACATTATATTACAACTCTTGTTCTCAGCATTAAAATAAAGACTTATTTTATTTTTATTACACACAGATGAAGTGTGAAAAAAAATCAAACAGAAAAATATTACTGGATAAATAGTATCGTTATCGTACAGCTAGTAATATTAGGTCCTTTACACATGAAATTAGCGTGTTACGTGTAAAAATTAAAACTATATAAAAATGTAAATTTAATCCATCGAAGAAGTAGTTAACTACTAACATACATTTAGTGTTCCTCAAATAAAGGGATGTACATTTAAAAAAATGGTTTAATTTTTTTTTCAAGTATGTGGGTACTTCGAATATGGTTTTCTAGAGCAAAGCAATTATGCCAGTTAGTAGTATAAAATATAACATCAGTAGTCAAATAAAACAAGAGAAAAACATTTCAACTGCAATTTTTACGTATATTTCGAGCTATAAATATGAAGACACTATTAAGCATCCACTATAAACCTAAATTCTGGCGTTACATAAATGGTAATGTTTTGGTGTAATATAGAGCCTGTTTCTAAACTGTTTGTTTACCCTTCAATTACCAGTCCATATCCTTGGAAGTTTCAACCAATAAACCCTAAATTATAGATTTAAAGGTGTTGCAAAATATAAGTGAATTTTACAAGGACAATACCATTCTACATACTAATAACAAATACGTATATTTTAAGATAGAATTGCAATTTACTTATCAAACATTTTCTTTAGGACTAGATCAGAACATTTTATATTTGAACTGCCTACAGCAATGAAAAATTACACTAATTATTTCAGTGTTTTAGTAACAAACATAGCCAATTACATTCAGTTGTCATTTAAATCAATTTCCCTTTCTTATACAAATCTCATGTCATTGTCTTTTCGTCCGCATCGGCGATACAGACTTGAAATTTGGTATCCCTTTTGATTTCTCGATTCATCTTGAATTGATTCTGATGTTTCCTGCCATGGTGCAACAAGCCTCTATACGAGGCGAACTTTTCACTGCAATCCTCACATTCAAAAAGTAACTGCATCGTATCTTCTGGTTCTGTATTATGGATAGCTGCAATATGCTTTTTTAATCGATAAGGAAGACGAAATCTAGCAGGACAATGTTGGCAAGCATGCTTCAGCTCGATTTCCGAAGACTTATGATTCTTTCTTATGTGTTCTGATTTCCGTGATGAAGCAGAAAATGTTTCCCCACAATATTGACACTTGTATGGTTTCTCTCCAGTGTGCAATCGCAGATGCTGAATGTAACCTAGTTTAGTCCTCAAAACAATGCCACAATGTTCACAAGTGAAAATTCTTGCCATTTCATGGGTCTTTACGTGCTCAGTCATGTGAGCAGCGGCTAGGAGCTTCCCGCAGTAGACACAGGGTTTATGAGTGTTTTTCATGTGAACAATTTGAATGTGAGCACCCACGAACTTCTTTGCGGCGAATTTCTTTCCGCAATAGTCACAAATACACTGCTTCTCCGCGCTGCCGCGAAGTCCAACTTTTACCTTCTTGTCACTAACACTATTTTCAACTTCCACAAAGACTTTATGCTTAGTGCGATACGTATCCTGTCTGTTACCGTCTAAGTTACAACAGTTTTTAACGTGATATAAATAACAGGTTTGATTCCGAAAAAGTTTGTCGCATCTTGGACAAGTCTTGAGCCTGTGGACCGACTGATGAGCATGAAAAGCGGGGGAAGATTTGAAGCTTCTTCCGCAGTCCCCACAGAAACAGGAACCTCTAGAATGCGCTTTGACTACATGTCGTTTGAACTGACTATAGGAATGTAACAACGCAGGACATTTTTTACAATCATAAGGCTTTCTACCATGCTCGTCTTTCAAGTGCGATATTAAGTCATCCCTGGTCATAATTCTGGCGCATATATGGCATGCGCGTTTAAAATCTGTGGACTCTTTTAAATGCTGATGTAAGTGTTGAGGATACTTAAATTTCTTTCCACAATCAGAGCATTGGCACCCTTTCACTGTCCGTTTTTCCCTTTTCATTAACTTAGCTTGAACTTTTGACTCGACTTTCTGTGTATCTGACTTTTTTTCCGGTCCCCGATATCTATCAACTATTGTCATCTTATTTTGACCGAGTATAACAAGTATAGATTTGTTTGTCTTCACGGGTAAGGAGCGTAAGTTTGTTAGGAGAAACAGTGTCGTTTCCCATTGTTCCAAGGCCTGTCTGCAAAGCATTCGAAAGTGAGCTGCGTTCAGAGCTGACGTGTAACAGGCAGTGCACAGGCCAGCTGGCATCGCGTCCTCCAGCTGCACCTGCAACCACCGCACTGGTCAAACCGCCGAGATTTTAATGCAGCACATAATAAGTTTCCCTGACAGAACAAAACATAGAGCTCTTCTAGAATAGGAAATACTCCTTATACTGAAGAAACTGAATCTTAAGACCTATTATGCCTTTACAAATGTAGCTTAGATAGTGTAGATTGTAGCGAAAGGGTTATTTATATAATATGGCTCAGGAATCAATAATATAATCAATGAAATATATTATAATGTGTAATTGCTATTAAATTATGAACCTACATATCCCATTTGATGTTAAACCTAAATGCATAAGTAGTACCTACTAGAAATTATTTCGTGTTGCAAGAAACAATGTTTAAATATTTAAAGCAACTTTAATTCCTGATATATATTCTTGCACAGAACAGCATTAAACTATATTTTAACAAACTATTTAAAATAAAAGTTAAGTGTGTATGTAACTGCTAAAATTATATTTTTGGTTGCATATTGGTTCAAGTTGTTTTGTGCAAAACAATCAAATAACGGATTTAATGCCTCCATTGACCCTATAATAAACAGATTTGGGAAACTTTATGTATATATTTGACCTTTTAAATAATTCTTTGGTTGCATATTAATCGGCTCAAGTTGTTTTCTTCAAAATAATTAAATTACAGATTTTTTAGATCTAATGCTTCCGTCCTGTAATGATGATATAATAGACAGATTTGTGCAACTTCACTTATAATATTTAAACATCTGTCAAAATAATGAAACTAGAATTGTTATAAGGGATTTAGCATGTTACATTCATTTGGTTTGCTAATATTCTTGAGACTCGTTCAAATAATCAGAGAAATGTGGATAACACAATATTAGGATATAACAATAAAAAAATTGGATAAGTAATATAAATTCCAACATAATTGCAATAATTATGTTAGTAGTAGTAATACTGTACTGTTACTAAGTCAATTATGTATTTGAAGGGTATTCAATTTATACTAGTTGTACATGTCAAAGTACATTACAATGACAATAAAGTGATGTTGAAAATTAAACTTTAGACATTTCAAAGTTTTCTTTTATGAAGATAACAATACAAGAAAACATTCCTGGATACATTCCAAAACCATAATTCTCTAAAATCCACTGTGATATTATAAGTGCAAAGTATCTTTCTATCTGTCTGATACCTTTTCACAAATAAACTACGGACCCATTAAGATGAAATTGTCATAGACATACTTTAATACCCCAAGAAGGACATGGGATAGTTTTATCCTGAGAATTATCCCCAAAGGGGGTATAAAGGGAGTTGGCAATTTGTATAGTGAATCAAACTTTTCTGAAGAGATATAAAACTAATCAGAATGAGTTAAATCTAACATTTAAAACGCTAGCTAAAAGTATTAAGTCTATTTATTGTAGTTATATAAAAATTAAGGTCTAGAGTACTGTACATACAGAAAAAGTAGATCATTAGAACTATTAAGATATTCAGAAATGAGACCTGAATGTAAATTATTGGATGCAATGTGTATTTACTAAAAGAATACAGCAAGTTCAGGTCCGGTGTACCTCATGAGGAACACCAAGGAATTTGCTTGGAGATATCAAAATAATTGTCATAGTAATATTTATTCAAGTTAATGCACATTTATAAAAGTGATAATGTCCAGTCTGGGTGCTGTAATTGTAAGTAGATTAAATTTTCTAGGTAAAGTATTTTCCCCAAAGCTAGGATGGGTTTACCAGTAAACTATAATTAAATACTAAGTTGTAGTAGAAAAATTGTGTAAATTAATAAATCAATGTTATTTCAACAATGATTGCAAGAAAACAATATTATTGCTAGTTAAAAAAGGTTGATGACAGTAATGATTTTTATTTGTATATATATTGAAAAATCAAACATATAGCGTCGTCGATTTCAACAGATTCTCTGTAATAACAGTAAAGTTAGTCCAATTATAATTTACTATTACTTTATATTAGTCCTTCTAGGATTTTTGTTTTAATATTAATATTTTCCACTATGTAGCACCATTGAACAGATGAGTTCTCTTGACAAATTAGATAACCTTACTTTAAAGGTACAAATATGTTAAAAATACTAAAGATGGGAATTAAATAAACCGAAATATAACTAAATAGCACTACAAGCTGTAACGATAGTGGTTAATATTATACATCATCCATATTTCTTCTGAAAATCAACAGAATTCATTTTCAAGCAATTTATAGTTAAAGCCGCCATTTTGACCCGTCAAACAGCAAGAGGTGCCGTTCCGTTTTACACAAAAATCGCAAATATAAACAAACATGGAAACGTACCTCAACTCCAGTCATTACTTCGAGCAATTCAGATAGAGTTATAGGTTTGTCGCCATCCATCATCACTGTATCACCCAAATATACTTGTCCTTCAGAGGTATCTCCCATACAAATTCTACATTTATGAATTCCATCTCCTTTTACTACGTGCGACACTAATGCCTTGATATTAACTTCCCGTGTCATTATAATTTACAATGTCTGCTTTGTTAAATTTATTGAAATGAAACTTTTGAATGAGTTTGCAATTGCTTAAACAATGATGACTTCTTAGCTTACTCACTTTTGGTGTAGAGACGTTTTAATTTTTTTATAGATAACGTAAAATTGAAATGGAAAACGATGACAAAGTGACTGCATCAACCATGCAGAAATGACTGCGTCAAAACAGACGTCAGTGTCGTGTGACTGTATGACACATTCAAATGTTTGTTGTCTGACTCCCTCACATTGTGAGAAGGGACACAAGTCAAGCCTTGGCGGTGATATATACTTTTCTACATACAATAAAAATATGAACGATAAAGTTTATTATAAGCATATAGTAGACAGTATGGCAGTTTTGATTACTTATTTGTTTTATCTAATTCATTCAGTGTCGATGGTCCTTCATATGATATAATCTGTGGCACTGAAAAGTGTGACATCAATATGCATAGACACCATATTAAAAGGGAACTAGTATGTATAACTAGTCTGTGCCTAAAACTGTATAGTCTGTGCAGGCAGATGAGTGTCGGAGTTAAATTAAAAATAAAATAGAATTTTCTTTGGGAGAAGGTTCAACTCAAGATGGTAATTTAATTTAAATTATTAGCATGAATCCCTTTATAAAGTTATAATGTTAAGTGATTAAATGGAAGCCAGTGTAACAAACTTTGTTTTTAATCGTATATTTCCATTGGTGATATTGTATTTATTTAAGAAATAGTGTTTAAAGTACAGAGGTTAAATCCGGCAAAATATTAAATTCTTTTAATTAATTACGTATTAGATGAGTCCGCAATGAGCTGCATTGGTATTTATTGAAATACTTTTTTATGTCCATGAATAATATAAACATTTTTGGGTTATATATACATTTGAATCTGTCACTATCTTCAGTATTAAAGGAATTGAAATTCATCTCATTTCAAGTTTTCTTTACTAGAAATTCACTTAATTATTATTATTTATCAATATTTATTCCAAATGCAGTGTTATGGTCTATAACTTCACCAGGTATTTTCGTCCCTTTTGGAAGTTATCATCAAAAAGTTAAACAGGTGCCCCGACGTCATACGATACGAGTCGCATGACTCGTTAAAGAAAAAGACCGTTGTATTTTACATGTCAATATATCCCTTACTTTGTTAATTGCTTTCCAATTCGGAGAAAAATCTAGAAGCTATTACTTATTATATATAGGCTGGTACTGGTACTTACCGACGTACTTTGTATACTCTAAAACGCCTATTATATTGATGAAAAAGAATCAGTATGAAATTGTTCTAATAATTTGGTTATTAAAAGGACAAGATGAGACTGAAAATTAGTGTTTTTATGAGTTAAATATTTACAGGAAACTCGTTGAGTTCTTTTTAAAATTGTGTGAAGAATAGGAAGGTGGAGATCTGCGACTATTATACTTGACATTATAAGACAAAAAAAAACATTGATAAATCTGGTTGTGCCGATCTTGATAAAAAAGTGTAATTGTGTC
>DWPA01006232.1:0-11155 GCA_018251375.1 Calpodes ethlius
ATGTAATTAACCTTAGTGTCCAAGACTACGGCCTTTTTTAATGTTAATAACTAATAAATTATTAAATAAAACAATGGAACGTCGTTTTGGTCGCCCATTAACGTCGGTCACGTCAACTGCCTCATGCGAGCCACTCCGGCTGATCGGCCAAGAAAGAACACAAAGAAATAAAGTAGACTGTCAAACTCCTAACCGAAGCAGGACAAGTCCTTTGATACTACGTTTTACCTACCGACGTATAACGCTACTCTTTTTGAATGTACATTAATGAAGATATACGATGAAGATGTAATATAGTTACGAAAAATATCGCTAGGAATGACGGCTCACGATGCAAAACCGAGCAAAGAATTAAGTATGAAATACGTTCACCTCGGCCGTTCTGATTTATGTGTCGGCGATCTCCTTAAATATTGTTTTGCAACATATTCTCTGGAGACGCTAATGTAGGGAGACAGTGGTTGGAATACAGCTCAGATGTAACCAACTTGGATAGCTATAGTAACTTAGATTTAAGGGTTAAGGATTTATGATAATGACAATAAGGTTTAATATTGTAGTAATATAACCAAAAGAACGGTGCAGATGCAGATGGTATTATTAATATAAGTTTAAATTAAACACGTTGATAATGTTAGCATATTATCAGAACGTAAATATAATTATGGTTATATTTTTCTCTCTCAGTATAATGCAGAAAAAAAATATTGAGGAAATTCAAAAGCTATTTTAATTAATAAAAGCCTTTGTACATTTTATTATACACTAGTAACATGTAGTAAAATTTTTGATTGAATCATTTTTAATGAAAAAAGAATCAAAGCACTAAAGTGTCTGAAATTTTTTTCCGAATATGTCAACCAAAAACAAATCCAACCAAAATGCTTTGAGGGTAAAACAGAAATGGCTTTTAAGTAATTTTGGGTCTGGACTCTAAAAAAATTGGGCTTCCTTTGACAAAAAAATATTTGAATGCAGAAGCTTTAGAGGATTTGGTCGAAATATGGAAAGGGTCATTTCAATGACCGTTTTTGGGGCTTCGATAAAAATTCACAGCAAAAATTTAAGGTTGCATTCCTACGATATGGATTAAACTAATAATAAGGCAAACCTACATCATTTAATGTATAAAATGTTCAAATAAAGTCTCTATACTACAGCGAAATGATTGAAATGCCGTAGAAATCCACTCGCTTGATTTCTTGATCAAGAATAAGATAATATAATTATATCAACGGAATACACATCTTATTATTATTATTATACAATGGTCACTTAAGATAACTATTAATAATATAGTTATAATTTAATAGCATACCCTCTTGTGGTTAGATTCTCTCTCACAATTTTAGGGCTAAATAAGAGGTAGGATCTTAATCAGAATTTCCTGATTCGCAAAACTCTTAGTCTTCAAAACTGCGTCGTAACTAATATAGGAGTATAAATTGTTATCAACATTGATTTCTTTAATAAGGACAGACGTATAAATTGTCTAATATACCTTCCTTGACTATTTAAACCAATTTTTTTACCTAAAAGAAACAATGAAGACAGTATTGAGCATTAAAACTACTCATATCAACTAATCCACGAGTTCGCACCGCATAAGTAATTTCGCGTTCGTTGTCTTGCCTGGCTCGAATAATGGCCGGCCGTAAATCCCGGCAGACAAAACTGCCTCACCTGCACTCATTATATTTACGCCGCAATAATAAAACTTTCCAACTCGCTCTGAATATTGAATTCGTTGCGGCGTGGAGAGTGAGGCGGTCGCCTTACTCATTGCCGTCAGTTATGCAATATGCTCCGTAGGTTTTAATAAAGGCCCCACCGACGGGGCATTTCGAAAACTTTTCGTTTCGCGAAGGCGGACGCTATCGTACCGACAATGAGCATGCACAGATTGAGGTGAGTTGAAGTATTTTCCTTTATGTATTACGTGCGTGTAATATCGGCAAGTTATTTGGCTCCTTTTTAGTATACTTTCATCTATGCACAGAAGTCAATTTCTAAACATGAATCCCTTTAAGTAACGCTTAACACTTCATAACTCTCTCAGTTACACGCTAGCATTTAAAAAGAATCATTAGATATAGTTAGTAGGAATCTACTTCTTCACTAATGCGTGGTCAATACGAATGTATTTTTTCGCGTTCAAAGATTTATCGATTTTTTTTACTCAAGACATAGAAAATATATCGATATCGCGCAGTTCGCATCATTATTACATCTTTCGTTCGTACCATATAACAATATTTTTTGTGCTCGGTTCTAAATGTGTTTCTGTGAATATTATCCGCATGTTGAATACTCGATGTTACATAATGATGTTTGATCGAACAACATCGAAGTCTAAATTAGTTTCACGTGATCATTAAATAAACGCCTCCGTCTTAAGTCGAGCTTTACGTAAAGCTTTTTAAGCTTACGATATTTGACATGACGGGATAGGGTTACCTGCATTGGCGCGTGGACTCGCAACATCCTATTTGCACGAGCTTGTCTGAAGGATGGAGCGACTTTCCATTCACGAAGAGAGGCTTTGTCTGATCAATCTCTTCATGCGTAGGTTTTAGAGGTGCAATTAATGCCGAGAACAACTTTAACAACTCTAACTTTTGCGCTGAATATTATACGTATAATACGAAATATGATGTATTGTGTTAGAATATTTCCGTCTCACTTCTACTCCCCTTCTAAAGTCGCCCACGAAACGTTATATTTGAGTTTGCTTGTAATGATAATTAGGGTCCCGACAATTCCTTTTTTAATGGTAACGCTTCAGTGATGTATTGGTGTTTCCGATGACTATGGGTAACAGTGACAATTAACCATCGGGTCTCGATGGTCAAAAATGTTGCCTAATTACAAAAGAGTAAATAGGTCGCTATGATTACTTAAGAAATCTGCACTGTAACGTATATAAATTTGAACTACAAAATTTATTATAATGTTCCTAGTACATGGACGTCCTAAAGTTTTAAATAAGGCATTGAAAATTATATTATACAGATGTTTCGTTAAGTTTAACGTACTAATTAACGCACTAATAAATGTAGCTAAGTTATTAACGAGTTAATTAAGGGGCATTTGGTTTCAGCATTTAACGTGGTGGGAACGTAATTACCAATAGTACCTCTATGTTAATTAGTTGAAGAAAACTATTTAATGTAATAAGTAATATAATAGTTGCTAACGAAAACAAAAAGTAGTGTAGTGTGAACGGTGAACATAATGACACGAGCACATTAACGGCGCACCTGCGACGGAAATTGCATTAGGATGCTGCATCCGCGCCGCTCGCATCTCGGAGCTCATCTATTTGCCCACATAAAACGATTACGGCACACACACGAGCGTCGAAAACGCTGCGTTTAACTTTGATTAATTCCAAATGGTGAAACGAGCTAACGATAAAAAGAACTTTTGACAGTAAAGCCTGTCAAGGTGAACTTCGTCTTGAGAATTTATCAAAAAATACTGATGGATTTTATTTCAATAGAATCATATGTATTTGCAATAATAATATAATTGATTTTTTAACATTGACCGTTTTGAGTTTCATAGGTCCGTGACAATCATTTTGCTTTGACACAACCTTTGCTACATTTGATACATTTGTAATGTCAATTGACTACACAGTTGCTATTTCGCTGTGAGTGGTAAAAAAATTTACGATACTCCTTGAAATAGTAGTAGATGTTACGTAATGGATACACAAGTAACATCTACAACGTATTTCTGCATAAGAAATACATTATATTGAAATAAATCCCCATTTGGTTGTACCTAAGATCCACAAATGTCAATTATCGAATTCGACGCTCGACAATTTTTATATACTACAGATTCGAGCCGGTTTCACTCAACAGCGTTGGTACCGCTCGTTTATAATTCAACATAATAGTTTATTTGCTTAAAGGAATGTAAGCACAAAGGTGCATAGGTGCATCGAATCCCGTGTAGCTTCAAAAGTTGTGCCTGACGCTCGCCGCGGAAGCGCCATGGCTCCCGGAAATTGAAGTCATCTCGCGTATTCACCGCACGAACAATGCTTTGGTAAAGAACATCTAATTTATCTGTTCGAGTTGTTTCACGGAATCAACTCTTCATTTAAATTGAATATCGATCTCTTATTACGCTCTATGACAGGTAGCTCGAATGCGGTCTATAAAATTTCCTGCTCTGTTTGTGGCACTGACACGAGTTGAGTGGGAAGTTGTGGTTCGAACTGGGTTGAGAAATAATTGTTCTGTTTTTGATCTGTACCTAAGATTATCCACGGTTATGTTTATGGGTGCAACGATTGGGAACTTAGGGGGCTGCTGCCCCCTCTTGCCTGAAATTTGTATGCATTTCAGTTCGAGCTATGTTTTTTTCATATGAGCGCGAAAAAGACCCGATCGCTTCACTCCCAAATCCAAAAAATTCTGATTTGATCTCCGCGTACATTCATAACAGACGATGCTAAGAAATTGAGATAATTGTAACTATTGTTTAAGTTTTAATTTCTTTACTAGTACATATTCCCAGTGTCCACAGGTGTTCCGTTTATAACTCGAGTATCGAGATATACCTCTGTATTATAAATATTAGTTCACTAAACTCATCAATTCCGCGCTCAAACTTAATAAAATACTTGGCGCTTAATTGAAAATGAATACTGGCGGCGTCGATGCGATCGATAAAATATTCCACAGCCTTAATCCGCGATAATGAAGCTCCCGCGAAGGGTTGCTTCGAGGGGTCCAGTAATAAATGTTGCGTTCCAAATTTAAAATCAAAGTGCGGAATAAATTTTGATTAAGCGATTAGCCAGGCCTTGAGAGGTGTTTGCGTTTCTTCGCTCCTATTACTTATGCCACGGAATGTCTCTGGTTTTGGTTAATATCAGCATGACTCGCTCGTATTTTGGATTATCACTGGGATGTCTTGAAGGGGATGCCTATTGTTATTTTATCGGCGAAATAGCATACGTAATTATATTTCGACATTGATCGCCATTAAATTATTCGTAACAAATACCATTACTTTACGATTTTAAGCTCTAGATTCTATTTTTTATAACATTTTTCTAGAAATTGGAGCGTAATGAATATGCAAAGATATGTTACTAACTTTGGGGTTATAGGTAAATTGTATATTATAGAGAGTCGTTCAATATAAGATAGTTTATTAACATTCCATTTAAGCTCGCATTTCCCGTGCATGTGCATATTCGGCGTCATGTTTGATCAACGCGACGATAATGTTCCGTTGAAATTCATAATCATTTTATTCATGCAGGAGCGCGAGTAAGTTATTAGCCCGTCTTCGCGAGACGAGGTACCCTGTAGACAAGCACCGCAAATAATATCAGCGATGTGCGGGTGAATTATCTTTTAATAAGTGTACTGCAACGTTTCTAGATTGCGAATTTTATGTGTAAGTAACTTTAAAATTCTCATTTGAAACGATTTAGTTCATGCGATTTTATAAGGGCTTATCTACGTCCAGGTTAGGAGTCAATTACTAGCCTAGGTGATAGTGTAATTATTATCTGTAATGAAAATTTAAAGTAAGTACTAAAATGGGTGGAATTATTGGTATTCTGTACCAGTCAATCCTTCAAGATGGTGAAAAGTAGTTTTATAATATGCATATGGTTTATGTATAGATACAAATAATAGCATATTATATATATATGTATTATACGGAAGATGTTCTAGATATGGTCCACTTTTATCAAATCCTTTTTTAATATATGTATACCCAATAAGTACTGATTACTTAGGTACTCATAATTTATGAGACACAAAAAACACATTATCGTATGTGAGGATATGAAAGTAAATAATAACTTCCTTAATGACCTCATAACATAATTCACCACATCATCTAACTAGAGACATGAAAATGCTGTTATTATCCTTTGATGCTTCAGACTCAAATGTCGTGAGTCTTACATTAAATAATTACATTTAATGTAAATATTATGGTTGTTTTAGTAATGTAAAGGCGTTTTATGACGTTTTGGGAAAATCTTTGGAATTTCGAATATTTTTTTTACAAACTTGATATGGCGTCTGATTTAGTTAACTATTCTGCGTTTAATACTATTGATACATTTGGATCCTAGTGCGTTAATTAGCGCAATTAAGATTATATTGATGTGGCCAATACTGTTATTAATAAAATTATTATTGAGATTCATTTTAAAGTGTTCACGTTAAATGAGGAGGCAATTTATAAAATATATATTACAAGAGGTTGTCCGCCCGCGTGTGTGAAAAGAACAGCAGTGAAAAGGTTGCCAATTTCTTTCTATCAATGGTTGCCAGGCAACGCTTTATTGTTAACCCTTATTTTGTCTGAAATATACACTATAATGGTTCATTCTTCAAAAATGAGTAAGTTTTGCAGTAAAAAGTAGCCTATATTACTCGTCGTCCTTCAAATAATCTCTAAATCAAAAATCATACCACAGCGACGTTCCGTTGCGCCGTGAAAGAAGGACAAAAAAATAACAAACATTTATAATATTAGTATAAAATATATAAAATTGTACTTGTGTGTGTAGTCTGTAAGATGATGAAAGTGGAATCTCATTTCCGCGCGGGTGTTAATATGTCAGTGCAGTGTGAGGTAGGAGAAGGACGCGAGACACAAATTCTTACGGTAACAGGCCGGGACAGACACATCGAACACTCGGACGGCTTGCTTGGCTAATATATTGTTCGAGATTGAACTAGTTATAACCAGTCTTTGTACTACTTGGTACTACGCGGAAGATATTTGAGTTAAACTATTACTATGTGTTTATTGGAGAAGTAGATTTATAGTAATTATTTTTAGAACCTTTCTCTGTTTGTTTGTGAGTCTATTTCTGTTAATTTTAGAAACGTATTGTGTAACCTTTTGTATACGGTTATTACTGATATACAGTAGATAGCTTGAGGCAGCTATATACCTGTTGGTATGCACTTGAAATACAGGTTTCGAACATTAAGAATCAAAGCACAGTCATTCTTAATGTTAAATCATATGCCTGGGTATGGGTAGACATTCCTTTGTCAATGGTAACGAAATTCACAAAGAAAACACACGTGCATTTTCATGTAGACTTTCTGCTGTATTGCGTGCTTACCAAACCAATCGACCGTGTGTCCACAACCGACTTTAAAACAGGGCACCTTGTCTAATAAGCTGGTGCACTCAGGTTAATGAGTTTACTGCATCCTCCAGCAAAGTTTTTTAAAGTGTGAAACTTGTAGCAACTCTTAATTCTGCAACGCGGCAATTAAGTTACTCGAGAACGGCCACTCCACTGAATTAAATATTTGTATTTAACTTGTGAAATATTGACCTCGAGTATTTGAATGAGTTATTTATTGTCTCGAACTTTGTTACTAAGTTACTAATAAGTCGTTTCTTCCAATATGAGTAGACTTGATCATGGTTTAAGTCCACTTAATTATTCAATTTTGAAACAAAAGACACGCTGTAGCACATATATATAGTTATTGTTGAAAAGGTATGTGTAATTGAATATAAGTACGAAGTAACTTCACGAGCTTACTGCATTATAAAATAAAGAAAATATATGACTTGTTAAATGCTACCAACATCTAATTTGTCCAATAATGTACAAAACTCAAAGATGTTCCATACAAATCCATAGAACTAAGTACCATTTTAATGTGTCCTTTATCAGAATATATTGTATTAACCTATATGAGAAGTTAAACCATTTTGAACCTTAAAATAAACTATCATATAGGCATTTAAATACACAAAGAGTTTTAATTACGAGTAATACTCGTGTCCCATAAATTAATATTTCCAATGCCCCTAGATAAAGTACCGAAAAAGCAAAAAAAAAAAATATTTTTTTAAATTACTTAATTTTATGTATATATTAATCGATGATGAAAGAATTGAGGAACAAAGACATTTCTTATATTTTGTAGCAAGGGCTTGTTGTATAGATACCTTAACCAAACGAATGTATTAAAATTATTCGCAAATAGTTTCGTTTTTATGTATGTATGTACGTGTACCTTTTTATGAACAAAATTAACTTCAAAAGAGGCCTCATTTTAACCGTTTATACTATCAATATTGCGTAGGACATTTAATTAAACATATTTGGGGATTAACCCACATATCTTTTTCGGTTACCAGTTTCACTATTGAAAGGCTATCTAAACCTATGTAAAGATATAAAAGTATGGTTGATAGTCTTAAGAAACATTTTTCATGTAACTCGTTTAATCTCACCGGGTACACGGGGAGCGTTAACAATGTTAACCGGTCCATTTCTCAATTTTCTCGCCACCGTACCCGTTCTTAGATGGTCGGACAAAAGATACCCGTCCAACCCTTCGACAGCCCGCGGGGGCGAACCAACAGTCAGCTAGGATATTTTATTGCTTAAAAAAAGTTGCATAAATAACTTAAGTTTTTCTGTATTTATTAAAGTTACTGCTAGTTAAGTGTCAGATGATAAGTAGGAATAGTTGGCAGAAATACTGAGGTCAGGTTATTATGAAATTATTAATTGTTAAATTCAATATTCACGTGTTCAGTTAAAACCTTGGTTTACTTCTATACTTACTAACTATTTTACTAACAAGTAGTTAAGTCAAAATTTAACTGATAAGCTTATTTTTAATGTTGCAATAATAACACAAGCGTTACTGTCTGTATACAATGTAACTTCGTAACAGAATCTTGTGAGGGCGCCGATACCCATAACGCAATTTGAATCTCGTGGTTGTCGGAGTTCAATATTACACCTATGGAAGAAATACATTGTTTTATATTTCATATATTAAGTGTTTTTAAATTATTAATAACAAAAATGTCTACACTCAGGGGCTAAAAATAACAATCGGATTAACCTTATTCGCTTTTCTTAATTTATATAAGAGTCAAACAAAGTGTATAAAATAAAAAAATATTTAAAATAATATTAACTAATTTTAACATATATATTTATATATAACAGCCTGTATAAATAAATAGCTGTGGCTACCATTTCACACACACAATAAAAATATTTTAAGCAATTCAAAAACAAACCGAGAAAATGGAATTCCTTTCGAATTTGGAACGGTGTATGCCGTCTGCCATGGTCGCATCCGTTTCCTCTGGCGTTATATTAAATTTTATTATCACCCTGGACTAAGTAATGGGAATATCGTGTAAGGAGCGACCGGACGGCCCCAGGGCGTCAGGGGGTCGCGGGTCGGGGGGTTTGGGGGTCGGTGATTAAAATTTTGGCTACCGTTGACGACACAACAGTGCCGAGTAGAAGGATTAATAGAGGTTTTATGAGTGGATTACACTCTATAGTGCTCGGACTGCCTGCTACATGACGGGGATTTTATTCCTTTTATTAATGTATTGAAAAGCTTTTTGTTTTATTTAGTAATTGATTATTCATATATATATATATATTATAATCAGAACGAAACCAATTAAAATATTTATTAAAATGTATACTTATTTTTGTGTTTACTGTAACATATATTGTTAAAATAGATTTTTATTACAAAAAAGTTATTAACAAAACAAATAAAAATATAATATATTATTTAGCGGACGTATTTGAAGAATTTAGTGTTTTGTATTCGAAATGCATAAAACAACGAAGTTTCGACGATAAAAACGGCTAAGAGGCTCTTACAAGAAGATTGAACGAAACAAATGTATTAGCCGATGGAGAACTAACTTTGCTCATAAGCCCACATACTACTAATGTTTATTGACCGGTTTTTATTGCCTAACAAAATAATATCTAATAAATTTAACGGTTCATCAGATACAACCAAAATATAACCGATTATTGACTATGCGGAATATATTTATTTTCGTATTATGACTTTAGTATCTACCTAGATAGGTAGGTAGGTATAAATAGATAGATAAAGATTGTTAAAATGATTATATTCTTAAAGCTAAGTAGAAAAAAGTTTCCAAAAATACATGTACATACAAAAATACGTTTCGCATACCATGGTAAACAAAATATGTCCTCATCTCACAAAAGCTATTTCTTTTAGACAGTCCTAGTGTGATATGAAAATAAAAATATGCATATACAAACATGCTGAGAGTATTAATAACATTTACTTATATATAATAATTAAAATATAATATGTATTCAAGGCTTACGACCGGTCTGAGTGGCGCAAATTAGGGGAGGCCTATGTCCAGCAGTGGACTTTCTTATAGGCTGATAGATAGATATTCAAGTCAATATGATAAATAGATTAGTTGTTAATAGTCTCTAAAATATATCAATATAATGATACTACAATTTTCAACCTAGCACAGCAGGAGTCTAAATATAACCATGAAAATATAGTTATTTAAAATTCATTTTATAGCTATGTATTTGAAGATAAAATATGATTATCAGATAAAATATCATAGAATTATAATCGTTAAGGTTTAATATATTATTTTGTGTTATACGTGTAGTCAGTGTACTTTAATTTATAAACATTTGTTTGATCGAGCAAAGGTAAAAGTTTGTAGAGAACAGACCGTCAATAAAAGTTGTCTTTAATTTACTCTAATGGTTGGCTTTAAAGGAGTTGGGCGCTAACGTTTAATTATTTCCCAATAAATCTTGTACGCGCCAGTAGCCGCGTTGATCTTTCAAGTGTGAAGCTTTATTTAAGGGCAGCAATATTTTTTCCTCCCCCGACCGAAACTCACTTCGTTATATTTATTAAAACATCGCCCGAGATTACAAAGAACACGATATTTTTTACACTAGAAGATGTGAAAACCAATTAAGGAGATAAAAAGGGAATCCGGAGAGGTGCCTGCATTAATTTCTTTTTTGCGGGGATTATTTTAAAATTGCATTATATTCTTGTTAAGACGACGCCGCTCCTGGTTAATGATACCACTACCCCTTGCTTTTTAATTGCCCGAGGCTATTGCGAAATGAGTAATCCGGAGGTGTTCGGCCGTCTTAGAGATAAAAAGTTTTGCGACTCCCGAAATCCGATGCGTATATTAACATTTCCATAAAGTTGTTTATTGACTAAAGTGCCAAATATAAATCTTAGGACTGTATCAAAGATACATATGAATTTGTCAGTAAAATTTATATTTAGAAGTAAGCAATAAAATTAATATAATTCAAATTGTTGTTTTT
>DWPA01006233.1:0-11153 GCA_018251375.1 Calpodes ethlius
AACCTTCGCACTTAAAATTATATTAAAAAAAATAATTATTATGTATGTGCAAGTAATGTTGTCTTTTAATTATTACATTATACATGAACTTTGACAGGTTTCCAAAATAGTACAATTAATAAAAATAGACTAAATAGTAAGGTTTAAAAAGGAGGTCACGAAAAAAGAGGTGTTTGAATTTTCTTTCAGGCAACTTTATACAAAAAATAAGTAATCTGTCATAAAATGTCAATAAATAATAATAATAATACTATAACATAATTTAGGATGAAAAGCTTTAAATATTAAAAGAAAATTAATTTATTACTACAAAAATACTGGTCATGGATTCATTATTATAAATGATTAAAAAAAAATCATTGATGAAAACAGTTATTATTGAAATAAATTCAATGCAGTTTAGAAAAATATATTTATTTACCTATTAGTTTAAAATTAATAGTTCAAAAAATATATAATGCGTGTTTTTAGTCGTTGTACAGATAATATTCCTCCATCAACGTCTAAATCTCCAGGGGCGAATAATTGACGATAGGACCCAACTAAGCTGATGTGATTTAATGAATGCTATCGATTAATATCGGTATAACACACCCTTGAAGCGCAGAGCCATTAAAAATTTTCCCGGTATTTTTTTAACTCTTCATCGCACACTCACTTTACTAGAGTTGACAGTCTGGATTTTAATTACTTAGTTATTATTTAAAAGTATATTTCAATAACATACAAAGATAGTTCAAAAGTTTTTTCACTATTTCTTGATGAGTATCAGTTGACATATCTCTACGAGTACCATTAAAAAAACTTTCGGAAATCTGAAATGGGAACTAACATGCATTCAAATTCAAAAGGGACAAATTAAGAATCTGAAATACGTATATGATTAAACTGCTTTGTGTTTAATACATATATAAATATAACCTTGTTATGTTTGTGTAATATAATGCACTAAAAACCGCCTGAGTTGACGCGTTAAAACATTCTTTACAACATTAATAGACTGCACCAATTTAATTTCCGATTAATTTGTGTGTCAATTAACGTGTTAAATATCGCTCAACAATTGCCTACATCTGCGTAGTGTCATATTTAACACACTTATTAACATGTTATCATGATCTGGCCATAACATGAAAAAGATAGATAAAAAGTACAAAAGATCAGGCGGTCTATGCAGCGATATCTTGAAACATACATGGCCTTACATTAACATAACATAAATAACAACACAGATTATGGTAAACACGCGTTAGGTGTATGCAAGCGTGTTGAACTGTTGTATAAGCTACGTAAAGCCGATTAGTGGAAATATATAAAGGTGAATACATATAGTATTCAATTCTGTACTGTATTTTACTTTTTCTATTGATTATTCAAAACATATGACTAATAAATCTTTCACGGTTTGCACGCGTGTGAGAAAAGAATAGCAATTAAAAGGTCAATTTCTTTTTGTTATTGGTTGCTAGGCAACGCTTTGGGGTTGAACACTTTCTTTATTTAGCTGAAATATACATCGTAATGGATCTTTGTATAAATGAGATGTTTTTTCGCGGTGAAAAGTATTCTATGGCACTCGTCACCTTCTCAACTATCTCCATACCATATTATAAGGATGCTCCGTTACACCCTGAAAGAAGGACAAAAAAATAAACACAGTTTTTAATTTATAATATTAGTATAGATGTTTAAACCGACAATTCCGGAAAATTCATTAAATTAAAAATATATATTTACCTACTTAAAAAAAGGAAAAACATTCATACACATATATTATACGTCTGCAAAATAAAAAATGTCTATATTATATTATTAAATACTTCAAAGTTTTTCTTCGCGTATCTTTTAAATGTTGTGCCCAAAGTTGTAATGTGGTAAATGGACCATGTCATGGAAAAATAAATTAATTCAACTTAAATCGTATCACCGAAGGGTGTAAAGTAACATTTATCAATTTTGGCCATCTGAAATTCTTCTCCATTTAAAATAATCAAGAAAATCTAAAATAAATACAAAATAGATTTCCTCTCGTAATTATAAATATAATGCGAATAATTTAAATGTTAACAATAATAAAACGAGAATGTATTTGTAACTATCACCCCTTTACTAAGCCGCGTAAACTGCTTTGTAAGTAGGGTTTCACTGTAATCTTATTTTATACTTGCTGGTCTCACCTTTGTGTAAGCTTATGGAATTGGTTGAATGATAGAACTCACTGTTGAAGTATAAATGGCTCCTTTCATTCTTGAATTCAGAATACCTTCCTTACTGTGGGTATTGTAGAAAAGGTTCCTTCTATTGAAGGTCTGTGAAGTTGAGACTCGTTTGGCTTGAAAGCCAGTTTTTTTTATTTTTTTCTTAGCATCGGTAAAGCCTTTTGTGTCTGGGTCTGTTGTTCATCATAGTAGCCACTTACCATTAGATGAAACGCCAGCTCGATTGTTAGCTATTGAAGTAAAAATAGATTGAACTGTTCGGGTTAAAAACCTCATGAACCCGGTTAAGCCGTATCGTATTTACTGAGGTCGTGTTGTCTTCCCGACTAGTTATTAATCTATACAATAATACTAATATTATAGATACGTAAGTGTGTTTGTATGTTTGTCCTTTTTTCATTGCGCAACGGAGCGTTCTTATGGTATGATTTATTGTGTGGAGATAGTTGGGAGGAAGTAAAGTGCCAAAGGCTTTTTAACGTGAAATACCATCTCATTTCTGTGGGTGAATCTAATACAATGTACGTTTCAGCTAATTTAATGAAAGTGTTTAACAACAAAGCGTTGCCTGGCAACCAATGATATGAAGGCATTGAAATCCTTTTTGCTGTTCTTGTTTTCTCTCGGATAAAGCCGCGAGGGACAACTGATAATAAACTTGTAAATGATCGAGGTGTTATAGAAGATATTTGATAAAAACTGTTGAAGGTTTTAGGAATCCATATTCTTTCGCCGTCTTTCTCCTTGATGACAAAGAACCTAAAACGATAGTAGAAAAATAATAAAAAAAAACCATAAACTACATTAGTTTGTGTATTTTAAAGTACCTAAATTATTATTATTTTTTATCTGTATCTTTGTTTCCGCTTATTTTAAACAAGACCCTAGCGATTGGGATGTATTTTTTACTAACATAATTATAGTAGTGAATTTCGTTTCTTTCAATCGACTGAAAAACAAAAAAGATATGTCAATTTAAAGAAAAAGAGCACTAAGAAAACCATTAAAAAATTCTACAGAATTCTAAACTGAGGAAAGGTTTGAATGAAAAAATAGTCATGAGTTCGAGTACAATAAAAGATTTTTAGCATCTTTTTGTTCAACAATTTTTTTTACAGAAGAATATAGTTCTCAATTTTCATTCTCTTCATAGTTGTCTATACATTTCCAGACCAACAACTAGAAAATGTTTGTGGTTGAATGCAAGAATGTTATTCACTCGTGTCCCTGTGGAAAAACAACCGTGAAGAGAATTAAACTTCACCAAGCTTTCCACTGAATACTTTTACTGGGGATTCTGTTATTTTCCTTTAAATTAAAACTTTGTTCGTATGATTGTAGCACGTGTTCAGGTCTTTGTATGATATGCAAGAGAAAGTGATCCAAAGGAAACGCATGCGTAAAAAGTCAAGTATTTAAAAGAGAGGTAATAGTTTTCGCGGTTGAACGAGGTATTTAAACTTTATTTTTCCAAGAAGCACCTGTGAAAACGGGGTTCTTGCTAAGAGATAGTTAATAATACTACCACTAATATTAATCAGTTAAAATAGACCTATACTAAAATTAACACACTTAAAATACAAGTTAAAAATTCTACTTATAATAAGAAAACTAAAACTTTGTAAACGAACGTTCGGGTTCGCGAGAAATATAAGCCTTTTTATTTTATTATTATTATATCATAATTGCTGTGGTACAACGGCGGAGTTAAGGCGGCAAGCATTCTCTTCCAGTCAACCTTTGGACTAAGCAGAGATCAGCGATGATGATAATATAGGTACTGTCGGAACATAAAGATTTTCAATCGATTCTGGTATTCTCATAGCCAGGGCAGTGAGCAAAAGGTTTTCAATTCTCAGCAGGGGCAGACAGACATTTATATGACGTTTTTTTAAACTTTTATCAACTTTTTATTCGTGAAAAATTATATGACACACACGAGAACAATATAATTGTGTTTCTAGTGGAATGGGATCTTTAAATATCCTCCGAATTATTTCTTTATTCAAAGTAGAATCCTTTGCTAATGCAGGATTTAAACTAAATATTCGCAACATCATTCCTTAATAGACGAAAACTGCAATAATTTCTTCTTACTAGAAAAAACATGAAAGTTTTCGTCTGTTGGTTTTTATGAAACCAATTGCAATATTCAAATGAGCTGTAATGTTATAAGAACTGATTAAATTTAAATCTTACTAGCCAATTCACATGAAGCTGTCAAAACATCCATGAAATTATTATGAAAGTAATGACTTTGAATGACAGATAAATAACTAAGCGAGTGTAATAATATATTTTTTAAATTCCACCTTTACAAATTCACTATTATTTAATATCGGTAGACGTCTGTGACCACATACATTCAACATAGATTAATAAGAAGATGAGATGGACGGATATCACAGATTTTAGCAAATATCCACTGCTTGGAGGTTGATAAAGAAGTCAAATTTCGAGTAATTACTTACACGACACCAAATAGTAGAAAATTCACTATAAATCCCACTCTAAATTAAGATAACATATGTTATTATGTAACTACGTAAACTTGATTAATCTAGCGATACAAACAAAGGATATTTTACTTTTTCTTTCTACGCATCAGTATTTTGTTAGAATGAGATAGACGTAGCAATCTCTCTTATAATTTTCGTAACTCCATCTCTTTATCTCATTAATCTATATTTCTCAGGGTCAGTATATTTGACACTTGCGTATTCTCCTACTCACAAACGCGTTCCACAACTGTAACCCTTAAGTCTATCGATGTTAAGTCTATTTTACCATAACTGAGTAGAAAATATCAAAACGAGGCGTACATTGTTTTATGAGCATGATCCAGAAATAAATGGAAAAAATACGATATAAAATTGAATCACGCATGATTTTTATTAGCTGACGGCTGTTGGTATGTAAATCCTATAGTGTATTGCATCAAATTAATTTCATTTAAACAATTTGATGTACAAAACGTTTTGTGTCATATTCTTAGGCTTTCATCTAAAATGATAGAAGATAGATAAATAATCTTTCCTCTTTTTGTCTATCATGACTATTATGTTAAAAAAAAAATTCTCAACTTTTAAACGGAATAACTTAAAACTTACACAAACCTGCGAGTAATTCTACTTAACTTTATATAAAACACGAAACGAATATTCTTCAATGGACAGTTCAATGGACATTATCAATTCTTACTACGTTCAAATTTAAAATGTAGAGTAAAAATAGTTACTTAAGTAATTACTTAAACTCACGTAATTACTTTAACTTCGCCATACTTACCATTTATTTGACAGTTGAGAATGATCATAACTATTCTATAAAACCATCAAAATCTTAAAATAGCATATATTATATCTTGTAAATATACATTAAAACTCAAGGATTTCGAACGTAACCCGATACCTAAAAAGGAAAGAGACAATAAAACCCAATAACTTAGAGTAACTGAGAAATCATAAAACCCTATTATATCTTTATTTCCCCGGAGAGTTTATGCAATACGATTGATAGTGTAGGACAAGTTAGCAATAGCGGAAAATTTAGTTCTTTGGTAATATTCCCTTGGCAAGCGGAAAATGAAAAAATGATTTTTTCCCAACCGTAACTATGTAGCTTGCTTACGAGTCATCTGAAGTGGTTATAATTGTCAAAACATATCAGGATCAGGTAATTGAGTCATTGTGAGTTCTCAAAACACATTGCAATAGTTATCACCGATCTCCCATGTATTGCCAGCCAAGAAAAAAGAAAAAAGTGTCTGTTAAGTTTCTAATCGGATTAAGAGTTGTTTGACATTTTTGATAATAATATTGATATTGTAATCCACACATGAAATCTTGACATCAAGTAAATAGGCGAACTTTTGTCGCATTTTGCAACAACATGGTTTTCCATTATCGGATTGAGGATTATACTCTAGGCCGCTTCAATACGGCCAATTATGTGTCTCTTGAATGGATTGATTCTTAAGAAAGGTTGAGGTGGATTAATTAATAAATGTATCGTGAAAATTTTAATTAAATACAACAATTGTTAAAGATGTCAGAATACTTCTTGTTTACGACTAGAAAGCTTACTTGACTGTGCATAACTATGAAATTAAACATCGTTTTCTATATTTAATCTAGATTAATACTGTTAAACCACTTGGATCAATAGTATTTTGTTACAATAGTTTTTGAGATACAATAATATTTACACGAAATCAAACTTAGTTTCTTTAAAATAAGTGCAATTTTGGGTCGTTACTATGCCTACCGATTAGAAACATAGTCTAGTGGATTTTCATATTCAGAATCCTATCTCGGTATAAACAATAATTTCTTTACCAAAGTTCCACAAACCTAAAATTATGTAAATTAGTTTCGCCTTCGTTCTGTTCTTTGAAATATAGTTCTTACCTTCACGAATAATAAATGCACTTTAAGCAATTATTACATGTTTTAAATCAGGCCTTTTATAATTTTACAAATTTTCATTCTTATCTCGAACATCTTTAACCCTTTTTACTATTTAAATTGGATGAAAATTTATCCTAAAATTAAATATTTACCAGACAACAAACAAATGGACATACATGATTGATCAAACACGTTGCTGGTGCGTTTATATTATTTCGTTGACCGAATGTGAAAACGGATACGGTTTAATCGGATTCGTCGATAGATTAGCCATTTATTACAGTCAGCAAATGAATATATCAGCCTCATTCTATACTCACTTGCGCTCTCCTACCAGTAAAATTTTACAAATTCGTTTCGATCAAATGCGGCGAACCGTATACTTTCATACCGATCGGCCACCGCAAACAGGGCACAAACGAATACGGATACCGTACTACAGTCGATAACCGAAACGTTTACAGTCGAATACGGTTTTATTCAAATAACTTTCGAAAGAATATAAGATATGAAAGGGGGCCCTGTTTTAACCTATATTTTCGATAAAATATATAAACCGAAACGTGTAAAAAGACATCAAGTTTGTTATAGAAGAGCGGTAGAAAATCTAAGTAAAAGAACTTTATGGTCATTTATAAGGAGCATAAAGTTACTTAAGTGATACAAACTGGAAATCTTCAAAAAGGGCCAGATCACTACTTATATAATAGCCCACATATACCTACCCTTATTGTTCAGCAGAAGGCATAACGAGCAAATGATGACTTGGTTTAACGAATTCCCTTATCCACTAGGTTTTTATCTCGGATATTGTGTGAGCAGTAAGCCTAAACAAGCTATTTAATTCAAAGAAATTTGCACAAACAAACAGCTTTAATTAGTTCTGCGAAATCTAAGTCACGTTTGAGACCTCTTTGCATAAATTATCTAACTTGCGAAGTTTGTTAAACTGCCATTTTGTGGTTTATATGTTTGGGTAGTTTGTGATTACCAGCGATATTACAGCATGATGAGAGTTGTTGACTTGTTCAATGGTTTCTGAGAGGATATTAAGAAGTTTTTGATGTTTATGTTATCATAACCAATAACTGTCCCACAGCTGGACTTAAGTCTCCTGTCACAATGTATGGCGCACAGTCCACCATTAAAAATTAAAAGTTTCAAATAAATACTGTATCCATAAAAAAACCTATAAGAATCTTTGCAGTAATTTTAAAGAAATTACGTACAAAAATTTTTTTCCTTAAAATTTTCATGCCCTAGTTCCATCTTTCATTAATAACTATATAAAATCTCAATTAAAAACCGACACTACATCGCTGTGCTCTCACAACGAACGTGTGTTTAAACTTTATCATTAAAATCGCGACTCCTTTCAAAATTCACCGAGCGCGGCCATGTCATTAAACGGATTCGTATAGCTGGTTTCTAAAGTTTTTAGCAAAGCGTTAGAATCGCTTTTTAATTGCGCCATTAACACGGATTTGCTTTTCTTTGACTACGCGTCGCTGTTATATGACTTGTAGACGTTCTCTGACGTCCACGTTACATGTAACCTCGTTATCTTGAGGAAATAGGGATTAGGGAAATAGAGAACACATTTTGTTATTGTCTATACTATCCTATACTAATATTATAAATAGGAAAATCTTTGTTTGTTTATTTGTTCTTCTTTCACGACGCAAAGGAGTGTCCCTATTATATGATTTTTGGTGTGGAGATAGTTGGGCGGGTGACAAATACTGTAGGGTACTTTAACCTCTAAAGAACATATATTTTTTGTGGAAAGATCCATTACAACGTATATTTCAACCAAATTAAAGGAACAACAGAGCGTTGCCTGGCAACCATTGATAGAAATATATTGATAACCTTTTTATTGTTATTCTTTTCACACACGCGGACGAAGGGCAACATCTAATATATATATATATAAGGATGTTTGAATCTATTTATATGAAATCGATAAACTCAGAAACTATTTGACCGATCATTATAAAAATTGGTATGTATATGTATTTTTCTACGGAGAAGGTTTATATGTTATGTCTGTTCATGTAACTAGCCACCAGGTGGCGCTGTGATGTACCGACTTCCGTATAGCTCAACGGGTTGTCATGAAATTTAGTATGTAGATGTATTTCTTATTATTGCGTACACGTAGTTGTTTTGTGATTTCTAGATTATAAATTTTTATACTTTATTACGAAGCAATGTATAAATTGTCATAATATAAAAATGTCGTAAATCCTAAATTGTAATGTCTGTAAAATATCAGTCTATCATTTATGATTTATGAAGATATGTATAAATTAAACTTAAACACGGATTTATCTTAGCCAATCAAGACTAACAAATCAAATGAATCCAAACTTAATAGAAGTCTTTAATAAAATTTCAGATCAATCGAACACCGGGACCTCAGAAAAATTTACATGAAAAATTTGATTAAACACAGAAAGCTTGTGAATATTATTAAAAACATTGAATTATAGTAATGAATTAAATTAATCGATGTTGTTTTCCAATTACAATCGTATCAGCGTGATATAATAAAATTATGTTGACAAGACGGTCATAAAGTAAAATATTCACAGTGATATTATGTGGAACACTTTGCAACATATAACTATGTCAGTGTGTCTTACGATGATTAATATAACATCGTAAAGATAGTTTTAACAAGAGATATAGTAATTCTGGGGATTACGTTTGATTACCTAATGTCTCTACCGCACCTTTTTAGCGTTAGCGTCCACGGCAAGACCCGAATGCACGATATTATCGCGCTAATTAACGTGTCACATGTTTGAATAATAATGGATATCTATCCAAATATTTTGTTCCCGTTAATTTTTTTGTCGATACGTTACGCTATAGGCCACAACTGCGCGGTATCATTTTGAACCCGTTAATAAACGCGTTAAGACGCAGGTATGGTAGTGACATTAAAACGAAAATAATCATACGCAGTAGATAATGAACGATAAAATCGGTAGTATGGGTCTCGTTCGGCATTGATTCGACAATTTGTTGAAAGCGATATTTAATAAGAACAACAAAATCATCTTTGTTGTACCTACATTAAATGATCTGCAGGATACATTAGTATACATTATGAAAATAGTAAAACACTCGGTCTTATCACTTAATCATAGAATATCTTCAAGACAACCTATTAAATATTTATTTTATTTTTTTAATTTTAATACTATTACAATAACAGAGCAACTACAATAATAAGCCTTGTTAAATTTATCAGCAGCTAATATAGTTTAAAGACTGTGAAATTAATATTGAGACAATTAAAGTTAGAAAAAGGAGGTCATTGATGACATTATTTTAGATAAACTTTTTAGACCCGGACAGTGAATCATTACTTTTGAAAAAAAAGATACCAAGATCTAACAATATTGGTCATCTACCAGCGGCCACAGCTCTCAACATTGCATTTCATAACGAGTGAAAAGTAACTAACACATTAACTATTAAATGTCAAATCACACGCGCCACAAAATGTCGCCTATCATAGCGACATTATGTACATGTAGTTCATTAGTCGCACGTGTCAGACGCTTAATAATGTTGATTTCATTATAACAAATGAATTACAATACTACAATTAATTAATTCAAATTATGTGTTTTAAATAATTATGTTAAAATGAAACCAATGCAATTGTTTCGTTTCACTGCTTTCATTAGTTCCGGTTCTGGTGGGGGAGAGGGAAAGGGTGGGGAAAGAGAAGGGGGAGTGAGAGGGAAGAGGATAAACCACAAAATTAATATCGGTTTTAGGATTGTATATTCAGTTGCAACGATTATGAAACAACCACAAATGTAATAAAAAACAATTGATATTTGGAAATAATTATCTGTGCTTTGTGGTTATTGTGGTATTAATATTAATACGAAATTGTATTGTTTAAATTTTGTATGGAATTGTTTTATCTGAATTGTGAAACACGGTATAATTTTATTATAAGTATTTTTACAAAGTGAATAATTGTATCGGATGCGTGTAATTTAACGTACCTAGATTAATTTTAAGAGTTTATTAAAATAACTTATTGATTTAGTCATCAATTAAACGAGTGATAATTTACCATATAGCTTAATGAACTTTATCGAAGACACATATGAATAATATATTATTATTGGGCGATAAATTTAGGGTACACATACAAAATATCAAACAAAAACTGGTAACTTCGTATTCAGATGTACTTCTTTCTTAAATTTAATAGTCTTGTAAAAAAATATAGTTAATAAAAATAATTGACTAAACGATGCATACAGTACCTATAAAGATATTCTTACGAGTAATTCGCTTTTTTACTTAAATGTGTTATCTTAAAAAACACAATTTTATAGTAGGGCATTTTTTAACTTAAAAAAATATATTTTACTTAATCATGTAAGTTTTTTACCTTTACTGTATATTACGTACAAACTTAGCTATCTCAAATCATAAAAATGTTTTGATAATACATTAAATTTGGTACAAAAAAGGGCTAATTTAAAAA
>DWPA01006234.1:0-11152 GCA_018251375.1 Calpodes ethlius
TATGGATATGTTTATATTTTATAAAACAAAAGAAACATTAATTCTATTCAGGGGGATCGGTAAACCAGATCTTAATACTTGACGCTTCCTTCTCCTGCTTGAGAAAAAAGAACAGCAGTAAAAAGGTTGCGGATTCCTTTCTATATTTGATTCCTAGGCAATGTTTTGTAATACACTTTATTTAATTTGCGTGAATCTTAAAATGGTTTTATCCACAGAAATGAGATTATTTTTCGCGGTAAAAAGTAGCTTAAGGTACTTCTTGTCCTCCCAACTATGTCTAAATCAAAAATCATACCACAGCGTAGCGCTGTGAAAAAAGTTTCTAGGATATGTTGGCTTGATGTCATGGTTTGATAGCATCTCTTTAACTTGACGGGTAGAAAATTATCATTGCTACTTGTTACCAGTTTTTACATCCATTTATAACGAATATGCATTTCTTTTTACTTAAAAGATTTTTCCATATTTCTGCGAATGCATGGCACGAAGCCGAACTTTTTTAATCTAGTTGTAGCTTCAATTTACTCGATTACTCTGTAGATTTTACGGTCTATTTTCGAATAGTCGATGTGGTTCAAAATTAGTTCACAGCTATCGAAATTGGATTTAAAATCCCTAGAGTAAAATATATAACGAAATTCAGTTCGATTAACTGATCTAGCTCTCTATATTTTGCCGTATCACAATGTACATTAAGAATGATTGATGATGATTTTAAATTCAGAAGGGAAGATTCGGTAATGTTTAAATTTAGAACCACAAGAAGTGAAGCTTGTCTGTTGTAAATTGGAAAATTTCTCTTGGAATATTCTTAGCAGTTATTTTCTCCTCATTGCTCATCAATGTAATTATTTCTGGTCTTATCTTTTGGTACATTATTGTTGTAGTTTTTTGTTTTCATCCAGCTTTTCTAGACGTCTTGACACGGGACAAAATTCACACAGACCTCTTCCTGAATTAGTCTAACTCCGAAACTCAAACGTTGCACACTTTTGTTTCAAGTACAATATATATTGATATATATTTTATTACCTTAATTATTGTTTCTTGCTGAAATTGGTTTAATATAAAAATGACATTTAAATTTTGGGCGAGATAAATGGCGCGGTTGAGGTTCATATATCGATCACTCTAATTATAAGACATGTATCCACCATAAACCATTTAGTAAAGTAGAACTTCAATATCTGGTGTTCTCGATTTGAAACATCAAGACATTAGTCAAACTAATATTGAAATGCTGCAGTGTTCTGCCAAATCGGCCAGTATTATACGAAACTTAATTAAATGCATTGCACAGTATTGATTAGATAATAATTGAATCTCATAATTGAATACCAACTGAGTGTATTACCAATCACTAAGATGCAGAGTAATGACGATTTAATTTTAAAAAATCCATTAATATGTTTGTTAAGCCAAACCTTTATAAAACCTGTATTGTTTATTATAATCAATATCAGTACCTACAATCGGCATAGGAGAAATAATATAAGTATCTGTGTGGGGGGTGTAAATCGCCACATCAATATTAGGTGCAAGTCAGCCTCTCCAGCTAGTCATGAACTGTACTGAATAAAAGACGAGGCTATGATACCAGGATGGTCATTTTTTTGTAAATATTATTGTAACATATTAGAATGCGCATATACACATGTTATTTATAATACTTTATTGATTTGATTTTTTCAACAATTCCTTTATAGCACATACGGTTTTTGCAGACGTTTCGTTGGCGTAATTACTTTAAGATCACTACTATATCTTTCACCTGTTCACAATATTTTAGTATAGAATAGAATAGAACAGAACAGAAAGCATTTATTTAACCAAACTCAAAAGTACAAAAATTAATAAAATAATAATGATAACTATCATAAATATAAAAAGGTAACCAGAAAAGACAGAAAGAATATAACTATCTAAATTTTTTTTTACCCGATAAATAATATATTAAGGAAAGAAACATTGTTAAACCAATATTCTGCGAAGAAATAGTCAATTTTATTATGTAAGTAAAGTTAGTCCTTGTAGATATGTCATATATAAAGTCAAGTAATTACTTTAACTTGACTTTAAGTGATAGTGATTACTATTGTTTTCCCTTCTAACTTATCCAGAGATTATGGAGAGATGGATTATTGAAAACGGTTGTTAGAGAAAAGGTTATAACATGCATAGGATTATAATACAAATGTCAGAGCGACGCTGATGGAAGCATTGACGGTGCAAACCTGTTGCTATATGTTTTACCACTAAAATATGAACTCAAATCAAATATTTCTCCTACAGTCACATAGTACGTAGAATATAATTAAATGCAAACTATACGTCCGTTATCAATATATAACTATTATCAATAGCTTTTGAGCCGTAAGGGATGATGAAATCGTGTGGAAATCACGGGGTGTTTACAGATACTTGATTGATTTCATAGTCCGATAGCAACACGTGGACGAAGTGATTAGTTAATGTCCGGGATAACATATATATACACATTCAATGGCGGCTCCACAGATACATCTACATTGTTGTCTTTGTGTGTAGCTTGTGAGTTATCTGTATCTGAGACATCATCTATACTCCGCCTTCGGTCTTTGTATTGTAGGAACATTAATTTTACGTACACGTAATCGTAATTGACGTATAAATTTGCACTCAGTATGTAATGATAATCAGTTTTAACTTAATGTATTATAAAGGTATACTTGTATTATAATTGTAATAAACGCTTCAAATAAAATTGAACGAGAGCCTCACCTCTTAATTATCATTCGTTGTTTTTTATTATCTGTCTTGAATTATCTTATATTATTATTAAAGTGAATTTGTGATTTTCATATTGTAGCAAGTGTTATACAATGTACAGAGGGAAAACTCGCGCGCGCCTCCCTGCACATAAAGGGCATAGACAGATATTCATAGAGTCGGTTCCTTATTAATGCTAGTTACATGCGCTGCGTGTACACCACAAGGGACGGCTGTATCGTTTGTTAAAATTTTATAAGATGTGTCGATAAATGTATTACTTGTCCTGCCTTTTCTTCGACGTGTCACTCCCCTTACAATATGTATTTTATTTGTTTAAAAAAAAATCTAAAAATAATTTATGCGTACCAGATACTATTACTATTTAACACTTCGTATGGAAATGCAATGATTGATGCTTCGAGCTGGAGTTGTTCAAGATTATAGCAAAAGATTATAAACGATAAATACATTATAATCAATCACCTTAAGTATTACAATTTCTTCTAATCTTTTTACTCAGCAGCCTTAATATTATGCGAGAACGATTAATATGCAAAGAGATTAAATGCGCATATTTACTTAAGATACTTAAATGTTTCTGCTGAGTGAATAAAATCTTTAAATACTTGACGTCTCCCGAGCGGAGTTTAATGCCGGTTTAAAATAATCATTCCAAACAATAAAACTGACTATATACATTTGAGAATACACCAAAGCTTTGGCACGCGGCCGCTATAAAAATAATTGTATAAAAAGGCCAAAGTTTTTATGACTTGACACTTCTGTCACAGTCCCAGCCGCGTCTCGGCATTAAAGGGAAATTGTTTCAAGAGGGTGGAGTTCATAGACTGACGAGCAGAAGAGATGGATAGAAGAGAATTATAGTAGAGACAGAAGTTGTTTCTTATTATTTTCTCAGAGATATTTCTTCCATTTATCTGAGGAAACTTAAATTTTTTATATTTGAATTATAAATAATCCCCAATTACAGATAATAAAATCGTGTTCAGATATATTATTACTTCATTATACACGTGCAATTAGTAACACATATTAAAAATATAATTAATTTTATTCGATTATGTTTATTACAAAATGAGATGTCATTAATATCAGAGCACTCAAATTGTGTCAATGTACTATGAACACCAATAAGAGGGTTATTTAGCTATGGTTACCGCTTTTCTTTTTACTCAATTACACATTTATAATGCCTGTGCTTGTGCTAATATGTCTGGACTGTTATATACAATCATTAGCGAACACAGCCCGCTTCGCAGGAAAATAAAATATTGTCTATTGGAAGTCGAAACTCTCCAGCGCCATCTGATGGCAAGCTACATGAATAGGTATGGCATCTCAACCTTCTCCGTGGAAAAGTACATATACATACCAATTTTTATACTGATCGGTCAAATAGTTTCTGAGTTCATCGATATTCAAACATCATTATTTATAGATGAGGTCCGTAATGTAAATTTGAGTGTCTTTGAAAATAAATGTTGACTAATTAAAAAACAATTGTAATATTACGGCATTTGTCAGTAAAATTCACATTCAAAACATTTGCGCATCATCTCTCTTCCTTATTAATCTATGGCTCACTATATTTTTTTTGTTGTTGAAATACTCGAATTTCGGTTCGTCAAGCGTGACATTTGACGAGATTCCAGAACGTTTGAGTAGAAAGATGTTCTTTATAAAGATTGAAAGAGTTAAGAATGAAAGAACTAAAAGTTGTGCAACATTGTACTACGCTCACGCTATAATAAACATACCTATTCTAATAAATAAAATAAAGTCCCTTGGTTAAAGATCATGTAGACATACATAATCGACATGTAGACAAACATGTAACGTTGCTACTTCAAACTCCATAACTTCAACTCATAATGACCTACAACAGCATGCTCAGCTTTCCTTTGTAGAGGATTTGAAAAATTCTTAACTTGCTTCAAGATTGGGCCCAAATAATTCTGACATATCTACCTGATAGATAACAGCTAATACCGATAACATAATAAGCCCACCAAAACATGGAAGTGTTCAAGAAATGTTATCGCTAGCAGTCAATCATCCACCTTACGATCGCTTATCGCTTAGTATCAACAAATGAGGCCAGTTCGTTGATTTTATAATTATCGCAACAATAATAAATCTCGCAATAATAATATAGCTTGCAATAATAAATAATAACCAAAACCAAAAGTTAACGGTAATGAGAAGTCAAACTAAACAAACAAAATAAAACTAAATAAAAAAAAGCAATAAAAAAAACTAAACTAAACATTCTCGTTCACCAATATTATGTTTATCAGTGTAGTAACATTAATTAGTCCATAACAGATTACTTTTATTTTCGTGAAGTGTACGTGTCCAGAGAGAAGCACAGAGTAACTAAGAAGTAACAAAATGAAGTGGGAGAAAGGAAAAATATCTAATATCTTTAAACGAGCAATTCTTGTATATATATACTATATATGTCAACGATCTCAGAAACGGCTCCAACGATTTTTTATGAAAATTTGTATTTAGAGTGTTCCGGGCGCGATAAATCGATGTAGCTAAATTTTATTTTCAGAAAATGTTGTTTTGGCCATGTTTTCATCTCTCGGTCTGATTGCTTCTTTTATTTTTGTGTCTTTTTTTCGAGTTCTTTCATTTTTTGAGAATAAAATATATTTATTCTTTTATTTATGTCGGTATCATCAAAATATATTATTAAAATTTCATCAGTAAGTAATTTGTATTGTCATAAGTAAATATAATTCCAAAAGAATATGATGTACTAAAAAAAACACAGAGCAAAGCTCGGTCATCCAGGGACTTAATCATTAACTTACTTAATAACAAAAAAAACGTAAAATAAATTTGACACAACAAAAATGACGGTTATATCTACGAAATTCAAGACTATTTTATTGCCCAAAATACACCACTATCTACATTCAGAACATCAGATTTATACTAATAACGCACATCTGAGACTTAAAGACCCTCAAAAGTCAAAGTACTCATTTATTTTTTTCCGAGGAATAAGTTGAAATAATCATTACTCCAGACGCGGTTCCCTCGAGTCTCATTATAACCGACTTATTGGTTCATCTGTAGCATACGTTATTGGTAAGGACTCAGTAGGTTGATTCGTTCGAGGGGAAAAATGCGTAACAAGGTGGAAAGAAATTTCAACGACACAATCAATATCAGTATACGCCCGTGTACACACACTACTCGTACCTGTATTACACATTTGGTTAACTAATATTATTATTACTCAAGTAGTCTGGTTTCGAATCCTGGAGTTATTTATTATATGCGTAAGGGTATGTCAAGAATACTTGACTGTTAAACAACTTAAAAACGTATTTATGCGTGCTGCCTCAAATACTCTGGTTTATTGCCTTTCTGACTCACTGCATAACCGGGATGTTAATAGAAAATTTTATAAGGCCTTTCCAATAAGTAGTTGGCCGTCTCTGAAGCGCTTCTCCTTCACAAGGAATACGTCATGTCCTGTTTCAATGATAACAATATCTTATTTCTAGATAGGTTGTCGACACCCTGTTTCTAATAGAAACGACATTCCTCAAATCCGAGTACAAAACTCAATAGCTACGTGACCTCTATAAAACTCCATTAGGGATGGTAAACAGCTGCATGTACCCAGTGTCCTTGAGCGCACCTCTTCCAATCATAACAAGTGACAACGTTCCGCTACTGGACTAGGCCTCCACGACTGGCCATATTATGTGTTGTGGATTATCAAACCCAGCGTAACGTGACTTGGTGTCATCCAATGTACCCTAGCCATTCAGTCACCAAACATGCATAAATAAAAAACAATGAGGCGTATAAAAATGCCAATTAAAATTGTTAACATTTGTTCATTGGCATTGATGTAAGTGGTATTACTGAGAATTGTATATTGCAATGAATATTTCAATAGCTTCGTATAATTTCAAAAAGGAAATCAATCCTCTGTCATACAAAATAAATCCATTGAATCGGAATTCCTGTCGCCGATGCTGAAGCATTATCTTCATTAAACTCTGTTAATGCCTCGCCGTTTCAACCTTCAATAATTAATCATTTAAATATTTTATACAGCCGACAAGAGAACGGCCAAGTAGAGCACTGTAAGTAAATTGTCACCACGACAAATCAGTAACGACCTTACCTTTTCATTTCTGGATAGAAATTTATTGGAATCCGTTCAATATAATATATGGTTTTGCACGAAAAGAAAATGTGCAGTGAATATTTGATGGAAAGGTGACAAAGCTAAACATGTAAAATAATTTCGAATTACGTACCAAACTATCATCACCATCCTTGGCCAGTTCCTCGCGAGGTAGAAACACTTCTTATTACTGTATCACACGATAAATATAACGAACACGACATACAAATACCTTACATTACAATTTTATTCGACAACCGCTGTTCTGTTAGAAAGGCACTTTGGCTAGGGGGAGGTAATCAAATCCCACAGAGACAAAGCCCTTGTTTTATCGAATAAAAAAACATTTCAAATGGTATCACCGTGACGTAATACGATCTTATAAAAAGCTTCTTAAATCTGTTAGCAGGCCTACTTAGCAGACGCGCGGTCCTTGAATTATGCAACCGTCATAAAACGAAATGAAAGCGAACGAACCTCGTACCGATGTAAGTTATGAGAGTGAAGCGAACTTGCTACAAACGAGGAATTTGGAGTAGCAACAACTGTTACAATATTACTAATGTTTGGCGAATCGTGAGTCATGAGTTAATCTAAAAGTTTTCAGATTGGGATCAGCTGTATGTTGGCCGGTTGATATTCTCTGTGTCGCCCACATAGTTCAACACTAGGCATGAGGCATATATGTAAATACATGCCACAAGTATATAAACTGTAGGTAAACGTTTGAAAGTAGTAAAAAGCTCTAGTTTCGTAGCCATGTCATTTAGTATACATTTCACAACTATTGGCATCGTACGTGGGCTGTTATGTAGAAAAAAATCTTACCTGTATCGCATTGAGCTGTAGGAATTTTCCAAAAATATTTAACTGTGATAATGAGAACATTATCTTTCATCGGAAATTAACTTTCATTTTAAACTTTTTTTTACTTAGTTCAAAATCAGTTTGTTGTGATTTCATAATAAAAACTTCTAATTGAGAATGTACTGCGTTACAATGCATTGCTGATTTTGTTTACAACATTATAGGGCTTGTCTATTTAATCACGCAATGAAACTAAAACAATAAATACTTTCAATAGTCACTTAGCTTCGTGGTATATATATTATTGTACTTTTTCCGTCATATAGAGTAAATAGTTGTCTACGCTGGCTGTGACATCAATCTATTATGAAAATCGAAGAATGATATTCTTCACATGGGGTTATTTTATTGAGATTCCGTAGTCATAAGAGAATCCCTATGTTTTTGTCCGTCCATGGTTTAACTTCGGTATCCTTAATCTAAAAAGTTGTAATTTGCCATAAACATTACAATTATACATGACTGTATATTATATTTAATTGGTAAAACAAAACGTGAAAAAAAGGTTTATAAAGGTCTGTCACGTCTGTCTATCATCAAATCTTGTAAGTAAATTTGACCTACTCCCTAGTATCAGATGGAACTGAAAATTGTGTATATGTATGAAAATGAATTAGCAACGTTTCACAAAGCTGGTCTGTTGATGAAGACGTACGGTGAAATTAGGAACTTTAAAATAAAATAACTCAACACAATTGAGTTTGGGTTTGTTCGATTTGGTCTGAGAAGTATTCTGGTGTTAGAGGACATCCTTATAGGTCTCAGAAGATATATTATATAGGTCTAATGACGAAGAAGGGCGCTACAATAAATGCATGTTTATTTTTTTTATATTTTACTTTTAATTGATTTTAAATCTACAAAAGCAAATAAAAAAATAAATCGATACATTATTAAACATAAATGTTATTGCAACAGTTAACAATCCGATAACTTTGAACTTATATTTTTTCTCTCTTTTTTATTATTGCATAATTTGTGAAACTCGTCATTACATTATAGTCTCGCGCTTGTTATGTCTTTTATTTTTAATAGACAAAAAAGCAAACACTGCCCTAAAAGTACTAAGCAGTTAACTGTCAGTGAAATAACCTAATTTATCAAACGCAGAATGTTGCTTTTTTGTATTATAAAAATATTTTTAAATAAAAAATATTGAATAAATTTCGTCATGCAAAACTTAGAGATAATCTCGGTGAAATATGAAACTTAATCTAAAATTGGAAAACTACATGAAGGCACTCGTTAAAATAAATTCCTTGGTACCAGACAGCTGTATCAAACTGTGTGATTAACTGGCTGTCAATTTTAACTTTTGTATTGTTATATTATTTAACAGAGTAATTATTGAACTGATAACCCAACATGAATGGAAAATTGAAGAATTAATGGAGAACTGAAAGACCCTAATTACAATGTTTACGATACCGAGTTTATGATTTAAGACAATTAAAATTTGATACAACCAAACTAGGCCTAACATTAACGAATAATTATGAAATTTGTTTAAGATAGACTTTATCGTTTCGTATAATTAAATAAATAAATCGTATATTTAAAAATGACGTTTGAATGTAACTATGTTTTTTTATATAATTTGACTTGGTATTATTAGTATTATTTAAATACACGTATGATATAATGTATGAGTTAATTAGGTATGAATTTTTTTTTTTATAAATAAGAAAAATTGTTATATTTTAAACATTAAGAACAATATATATCTAAATGTAATAATATTTAAAACGATTTTTCATAACATACTATATAACTAATTATTTCAGAGCCGAGAACTATGAACGTGCTATTCGATAATCGAACTTCGTGTAGCGTACAAGAACGTTTCGTAATATCATAATATTTAGAAAACGTGACGTACTTAGATTTCATACAGATTAAGGTACATACATTATCGATTTATATAAATGTTAGTGTTCAAGTTTTTTTTGATGGAACATTTTCTCAAAAAAAAACAATTTTTAATTATTACTAGCTGTTGACCACGGCGCGTTCGTGGGTGAGAAAAGAACTGCAATAAAAAGGTTGTTAATTCCTATCATTACTAATTGCCAGGCAACGCTTTGTTGTTAAACACTTACTTGAATTTGGCTAATATATGTATTATAATGGATCTTTCCACAGAAATTATATGTTTATTAGCGGTAAAAAGTAGCTTATAGTCACCGTCCTCCCAACTTTCTTCAAACCAAAAATCACACTTTAGCGACGCTCCGTTGAGCCGTGAAAGAAGAATAAACAAAAAAACACACTTTCGTATTTATAATATGAGTATAGATAATGATTGTGACTATGTTTCATAGAGACAGAGAAAACTGATTCATCACCTTTTTATAATGGAATAAGGATAGCACACCACCTTACAGTACCAACATCCCCTGCCGTCCATGAACCTATGAAATAAACTTGGAATAGCACTGTAAGAAGGCTCTAGTCATACGCCAGAAGTCTGCAGTCCAAGTCCGAAAGATTGATAAGAATATCAGTTAGTTACTATTCGTCAGTAACACGACATTTCAAGTTAGTAATCATTCAGTCAGTAATTGTTAGTGTCCCACTCGAAGTTGTTAACAGGTGCGATGCCCTGTGGTAGACGGTCAACTCTTGTATACATGTAACTTGCAATCAAACACCAGATGAAACACCATATCAGATACATGGTAGAAATAGATTCAGTGATGGTATCGCTGAAGAACCGAACTTTATTTCAACGGTAGAAATAATAATTATAGTATCTCGAATAACCGTATTTACACCAGAGCCAAAAATCTATTTCAAAAATTCATAACTCGCGATCTAATAAAGTTAGAATGTCAAAAATTCGAACCATTGTGCACAAATTGAAGAATTATTCAATTATATTTTTATTAAATAACTCCATAACGGCACATTTTCGAAATACGACATTTATGCTTTTCACCGTCGATTTGGTTACAGTCAACTACACCTACCCTATAGCCAAATGTAACCCAAGTTTCCTTTCATTTAAGTTGCGTAGGTTTTTTGTACGGCAGATGTTTTCGCTCATTTAAGGATTACATTATAGCTTGAATGAATATGACATAGATTAGATTAAAATTATGAACCTCAAGAGAAATTTTTGCCCCGTAGAAGACCATTAATGCCTTGAAACCTTCAAACCTTTAAAGGTCCACTGCTGAACTTAGGCCTCCCCTAATTTGTGCCTTGAGCTTTCTGAATCCAGTAGATCCCTGCTGTCTTCTTACGGTCGTCAGTCCACCTGGCTCAGGGATGACCATCAAAAAACATGGAATAGGAATTATTATCTCCAATTGTATTTCTAGTATCTTGCATTAGAATAAAAATTAAACT
>DWPA01006235.1:0-11152 GCA_018251375.1 Calpodes ethlius
TTTTTTTTTCTCTCGATTTTTTTTTTGATTTGATTTTTCTAGTTATAATATGTATATTACACGTATTCTACTATTTTACTACTACTAATATTATATATGAAGGTATGGTTGTTTCTCTATCACACAACAAGAGCTAAAAGGATTTTAGCAAAATTGCTTAACGTGGATTACCTATTAGAATCATTTTTATATCTGATAATGGATCTATTCCCATGAGGAAAGAGGTAAAAAAATCTATGGAGGTTTTGTTAACATGTTAAAAATTAATATTAGGCACTAACATCTTTCTAATTTTAGAAATAATAAAAACTGGTCTTTTATTATAAAAATAGGTTATCATAAAATATGCCTGACATAAAATTTGTGGAAATTGTTATCCAAATATACATTTCAAGGCATAAATTTCCAGTTTGCAAATAAGTTAGCTATTTAATTCAGGTTAGTCTGTTTTGGAATTTTATAATCCATAAATTCGTATTACTAGAATTGTCGCCGACCATGTACCTCCTTAAAAGTGCTTGACTATAATTACCTAATCGGAATAAACTAACAGGAATACATTTCGACTATCTTGAAAATGTATTAATAGAAAATATTATTAAAATAGCTAAATCTTTATGTTAACAGCCGAAAAACCAGCTAATAATCCAACTGATGTTAAGTAGCTACAGCCTACAAATGACTTCAACAGCATCAAAGCCTTCATCAATGCGTTGCCGGCTAAGAACGAAAAGAGAAGAAGAAAGAAAGGAAGAAGACAAGTACTTTGGCGGCGACTTAAGCAAGAGGCAAATACTCAAAAACTCAAGAGGCTCAAGTAAGACAAAGTATTCAGCGTAATATTAGTCTCATGCCTTATTAAAAGTTTTATCTGTCTAAATTAACCTTGAAAAGACTTTTATCTGTCTTGATTCGACAGACCACGAATCGCTTTTTCATTTATTTCACTTTTGGAAACAAAAAGAAGTCACGAGGGACGAAGTCAGTGCCGTAAGTCAGATGAGTTAGGGTTTTTAATATCAGATTCCTCAATAAACACCTTTGTCACCTTTGTTCTAAGGGACTTATTTAATTCTCCATAGATCAGACTTTGGTCTTTTTTCCCACTTAAATTGAAAAGCTTTGGGAAATGCTGCTTTAGTTGTCTATCCGAGTTTACTGACCTAAAATTGAAAAAGTCTGCACCGCGAAAAAAGAACCATTGTTTTGGCAACGTTGAGATCTTTTTATAGTTTTGACGATAAATATCTTTCTGAGACGAACCATATTGATTATTTGTTATCTTTCAAATTAGGTAAATAAACAGCTTTTTAATTAATTACATCTGAAACACATATTGATGCTCCATTTTCAAAACGTAGACACATCATGGTTTACAAATATTTTATAGCAGCAGTAACTGCTTATGTGTCTCCGCTTCTTCGGTCATTCTTTTCTTTAATTCAGGTATCCCAGGTTTAAAGTTGAGCAGTTGAGCCTCCTCGAGCTGATTGTGACCGTTGTAAACTTAATTATTCGGTAAATACATTTAAATTGTAATAGGTCATAGCAGGCATTAGTTGCGGTAAAGCTCCATCGTTTTAAATTATAGCCCAGTTAGTGTTATACCAATATGACTGAACGTGTTCTTATTTCAAAAAAAAATCCTTTTAAAAAAAATATAATACAGTTGATTCCATTTTTAAATTTCAAACATCTCCAAACTTAGACACCTATGTATTAGCTAATTAATCTATGTATTTATATACTTGATAATCTATTTTGATAATAATCCCAAAGAGGCACTCTGATAACTTTCAGGGTAATAAAATTGGGAAAGTTTTCAGAACAAGTTAACGCTCGAGGCGTTTCGATAAGTCGCGCAAATTGTTGACAGTGTATTAAAGGAGTTGTTTTCCTTAATTACTAATCTATATATATTATACAGCAACAGCGATACCCAGTGGTTCAAACGTTGATTTCCCGAACGTGGGGGCGTGAGTTCTAATCTTATAAGCACTTCTAATTTTCAAAATAAGTTATGTGCATATAATCATAAGTCATAACTGTCTCACTGTTGGGATTTTCTACTTCACATAGATCAATGACTGATGCTGTTTATGATATTCTTATGTACTTACTAGAAATGCGTGAATTGTTCAAAGAATTATAAATCAAAAATAGGGTGCGTAATAAAAAAAAGCGAAGCTATAAAAACAGAAGATTTCTGCCTTACGTAATTACGTATCACTAGTTAACATGACAATTATTTAACATTTTAATGGGACGTAAACCATTACCAAACGTTATATTTATATACATTCCGAAGCGGTCAAAATGTGTAATAATATATTCGAAGAAGAACAATATTTGAATAATAAAAATACTATTATAATCTTAAATTTACCAAGGTTCTGAGATCAAGAGTAAATAAAAGTATACTACTTTCTAATACTACTATATCTATAACAAAAATACCTTTAATTAAACCTAAAATATATTGGTCATTAATCTATCAACCAACCTCTTAAAAAATATTTATTAGTCAGTAATTATTTATATCTGTGGTATGACTAATGAGTGCCATAGGTCTTGTGCTAGGGCAATAAAAATATGATTGATAGATGTCACAGATTAAAAAGAGATTTACATTTTGAAAGACGGAACATAATTACTGTAAGTTAGTATAAGGTTATACCTAAGTTTTGTAAAGACAATAGTAAGCTAAGCACGTTGAAAGACAATTTCCCCGAATGACGAAGAAATTATGAAAAAAGACTGCGTATTTCATGATGATATTTCTTTTCCATATGTTCTTTTTAACACTCTCTGGACCCCGTGGAGTTTTGTTTTTTATGTATGTAATTGTACAAATTTATGGTAACTTTACGAATAATCATAATTATAAACATGTGCAGTATTTAGATACTTATTATAATTTCATGTAGCATCAAAAATATATGAGAAATTCATATTACGTCATGTTGAATATTGTGTGTTTCTTATAAAATTATAAATAGGTATATAATAGTGGATACAATATATAAATCTATAAATGTATCTACAAGGAAAAAATGTATTTTAATTTCCAATATAAGTACACCATAATTTTTCACCACTTTCAAATGATGGGCACAGAACTCCTTCACGAATGTAGTGCGATTTTTGTTATAATTTATTTCAGTAAAATGAAGCCAAATTCAAATGTTAAAAGTTTCTTAACGGTTTAAGCTATTTAGGTATAATTTCACTTTATGGAGATTTTTTAACGTTAACTCTTCAATTACGAACAGAGACTCGAAAATGGGCCAGTAATGGTTTGAAGGTAACTTAGTTTGTTATTCAGTAACTAACTCTGATTGGTACGTGTAAAATATTTTATAATGTCGGATTTGCACCTGTTACCACTGCAAGCAGTGACCGTAACAAATTGCTTAATGCTAACAATCGCGTGATCGAACGATTCGGTGGGCACCAATCCTCTTCGGGTTTAAGGGTTATGATATTTAACCTAAACAAACTCACGCAAACTTCAAATCCACTTCAACCTATGGTCAAAGTTTGCTAAGAATCTGCTTTAATATTTCGGACTTCAATGGTTGCGGTGAAAATTTAAGTAGGTCAAAATTCTTGCAGATTTAAGTTATGGTTTAAAGGAAGTAAAACAACTGAAGATAGTTCCTAATTAGTTTCAAAACTAGTCGTATACTTTCACATACTCTTACGCACACAATGAAACGTGTTTATGTGTGTGTAATAATTATTTATTTGGTAATTTGTATTTCTCATATATTGGACATTGAAATATACTCATCGATAACGATTATATGATTGTATTTAATTCCAACAGAAAAAAATATTATAGGAATTAACCTGTTTGTTAAGGCATGAAATAGGAATATTAAAAGTAGGTTACTTGGTAACTTGATTTTATTTCTACATGTACAGATTTATTCATATCACTAGTAATAGGTTCTAATACATCAACTTGAATCCTAATCGGTTGACCGGAATCTACTCGATTATGTCCGCCCCAATTCGATTGGGATTATTGGTTAGCATTGAAGGGAAACCTAATCAGCTTTCTGATTGATTTTCATTCAAGACTGACTATATAAACTAACGAACGAAGGTAAGTTTATATAGATATTCTCTTATTTTTGTTTTTTTAACGAGAATTATTTTATTCTTCCCGATGAGAAAGTAGTAGTTATATAGTTTTGATGAATATATTTTATCCACGTACTGAATCCAAAGAAGATAAGGCCATAATGATAATTCGTTAACTTTAATGGTTCTTTAAAATATCATCTACTAATGTTCTATGCAACGATATAACAAAGTATTAAGACTTAAAATAGTATTAAACATTTAAAGTTCGTTTCTGCAACTGGCTGTTAATCAAACAAGTTATGACCATCTCAAACTTCGTTGCGCAATAATGAGTACTGCATAAACAGTAAAGTAATACGTGTACATGATACGCAGTACTTGACCTAGACCTAAATAAAAGTTGATAGAAATCTTTGTCATGGATCAGAAGTTCTGTTGTAATGTTGTTAAATATAAATATAATAAAACTAACTGTTACGTGCCGGGTTAAAATAATTAAATAATTACATAGATATGTACAGTAGGCGTTGCGATTGCTTGCGGATGCGTTCGTGTAGTTTTGTATTGCCGCAATTTCACCAGGGAAATAAGTCAACTTAAAAACAAAACATATCAATCCTCTTTATTCCCCAAACAGTGGGAATTAGAAATATATTACAAATTGTTATTATTGATTCTAATTATCTCTTTTACTTGTCAAATTGGAAGTGTTATTTAAAGTGGAATTATAAATCCGCTATATTCCCTATCTCGAGGGAATGTTTAAAACATCCTGAAGATAGTTATAAAATGGAAGTTTAGTCATTAATATAATCTACTTACATGTCAAATTGGAATACTAATATATGTATTAAAATTCTAATAGGCACTTAGTTTTATTAAGTTACGGAAATAAAGTCACTTAAAATCAAAATATAAATCCTGTTAATTCCCTAATATATGATATAAATAATAACTGACCTAATATGAGTAAAGACTTATTATTTAGTATCCATATTATTATTTACATTTATATTATGAATAATGGATACATCATACTATAAATAACTGTTCCGTCACTATTTCATACCGAAACTAAACTAGTTTTCACCAAATATTTACTAATTAAAGTATGAACGTTGTTAAAATAGTTTCACTTTTAATCATAATAATGTCACCGTGCCAGTGGTCGTTGTAGCTATGAATCATGATTAACGGTATAAACGCAATAGTATTGAGTAATATTGTACTGTACCAGACCCGATACGGTCACTACATCTAAGCAAGGCATAAGTAGAAACAGAAAGTTTACTTGTTTGGAATTATTTTAATTTCCACCTCAACGCTATCGTAGTAAACGAACAAGAGAATATGTCTTCCAATTTTGTTGACATATATATAACTATATATAGCCTATACATGCATTATACATGTGCATTATAATGTTAATGTGTGTACAATATATATAGTATAATTTTGGGTATCTGTATCCATTTGAATAGCGTAATATTCGTAATATATATTTACTACTTAACGTATCTAAATATTTTAGTTTATTATCCACCGATTGACTTCCACCAGGAAGTGACATAATTATACACCCCGGACTAGTAGTATAAAGTTTTAAATTAAAAATCTTTATGTACTAGAAATTGTAACATTTTGAATAACCTTGAACAAATTAATAGCAAATTATATTTATGTATAAATTTTATATTTATATTGTAAAATCTACATTGCCATTTGTTGATGTGTATAATTGGATTTTAAATATACTATCTATTTCTTTGCCAGGTTTATTTGAATACAGTGTTTCAATTTGATACCTTATACAATAAATACATTATTAACAATTGAGTTCGAAGCATAATGATTTATATATTATATGGCTAAGCCACGATTTGATCCCAGAATCTATCAGTTGGGGGGTAACAAAACAATCGTTCAATGGTTAAATATTTTACAAATCATTTGTAGATACAATAAGTAGGAGAGAGAGGGCAGAAAAGGAGAGAGTACAGGGACCTATTTGTCCCTCTCCTGATTCCCAGTCAATTCAAAACAAAACACTATTGTGTCTGTAAAGATTTCATTAAATTTTAACACTTGATACTTAAGTTATCACACTGAAAGTAGAATGATAAAAAACATAATTTAGTATGATTTTCGTGACAACAAAAAAACATATATTATCTTTTGATACAAATTATACACACAGTTATAAGTACATTTTAAGTAGATTTCAAGTATATTATTAAAAGTCGTTTAGGTCTAAATATTATAATTTAGAAAATAACCACCAACAAGAAAATACCTACTTTTATACAGACTAAGTGAGAATAAATCGTTGCACATAGTATGATAATTATGATTAGCTTAAAAGTAATGAAGGTTGTTGTTAGTAGGCGTAAAGGAAATAACAAATCAGTTTTTCCTATATTTAATTGCTTTAGAAAATGTATAATGCATTGTGCATTATAAAAATGATTACTAAAGTTAATTTGCGAATAGATTCTAAAAAAAAAAAAACTCAATCAAGTAACATTTTCTTAGAATTTACAATTAATCATTATAAAGTAAAGCTTTTAACGATTTTTTTAGTTAGGAGAAAAAATCTATAAATAATATTGAACCTATACGCTAAATAAATTCAAAATTTTATAAAAAAAAATAAAAAAAAAACTCACGAGCAAGCTTTCCTGTGCAACTGTTTATAAAGATCGTAACTACGACCACAAAAGTGAAAACCAACGCATGTCGTTCACACATCGCGGGATCCAGCACACTAGACACAAAAGGTCCTCAAACCGCGAAACGACCGGCAAAACACTAAATATTACGAACTTATGGGAACACTGAGAGAAGTGCCAAATGACCTTCGTTACTCTGTAGTTCTTATGTAAATTGACGAGAGCTCTTTCTCATTTTCGGTTGCACAAATTCGGATAGCTCTTTACTAACTTGGGCCGTTTTTCATGCAACGATGCTCGCTAATCCGTTCTATAAATGCGTTTGCGTCGTACACTATGCTACCAACTGCATGCATTTCAATACGGCCCTATTCTGACGACCGGTGTGGCGCAAACTTACATCGCCTTGGATACTGTTACGTTATAGATACGATGATATATTTTTTTTATTTTCTTTAATAAAAAGCAGTGTTTACTGTTCAATTAAAATAGTTGAAATATTTAAACTTTTTTTTATTTTTTTTTCGTTACAGCTATGATCTTACTGCTATCAAACAAATTAAGTTAAGTTCGGTTATATTCGGTAACTGCTGCATTTTCTTTACCAATAAGTATTAATTACAATGGCTCTACAATGGTTTCTTGTTATACCAAGTTTCAGATGCGTTCCTCTAGCACAAGGTACAAGAATTCGAGGTATTAAATTTTTGAAGAAACAACAAGGTCATTTTGAACCCCTCCCCTTATATGAACGTGAGACATTAGACGGTTGACTGATGTCGATTCTATGACTACTATGTTTACATTAAAGTTTGTAAATTGACACAAATGTTTAACTACGCATGTGAAATCGTATCGTAAATCGACACAGCCCATAACTGTTCCTCTACTAAGTTCGGGTCTCTTATAAATATAATGGGTATAGAATATATATATACTATACAATCGACTATATATATATATATACTATAAGATCTACTGCGCTGGCAAAGAGCGGATTGAAATAATTCACCCACCTTTACATTATAAGAAACATTACCTAGAACATGATAAGAAAGTCTCAAGTGTGCAAATTTCACGATGTTTTCCCTCACCGGAGCAAGTGATACCTTCTAAGGTGCACATTATAAAAAAGTGGTGTGTGCAGGACCATTAATTCACTAGGCTATCATTGCCATTATTCTAAGTCGTAATTATAACTATTTAAAATGACATATAAATGTATAACGTAATTTCATTCTTAAAATAAAAATATTTTTTTATCTACGCAAATTATAACAATAGGTAATAAACTTAAATTTTAATTAAATAAAGATTTAATTATATGTAGCAGAAAAACCAAATCTATTAATTTCTGTCACAGAAAAACTTTGCTAGTTACCAACCTGAATGATTACAAAAAAAATCATAAATCAAAATTTTGTCATATTTTATAATACATTTCCAGAATAAGGCTGTGAATAAAGTTGTAGAAGGTACGCAACCACTCGAACTGAACCATTAAGTTACTCCAAGCGTTACAAGGTTGTATTCGGGAATTTACTATCTATTTATCATTATTAATATAAATTTTAATCAATTGCGATAATATTTTGAATTTAAATTAAAATTATGTATGACTTTTTTATGAAGCTTATATCTGAACATACGTAAATTAATAATGTTATAAAATTTATGTTGGACGTAAATTAAAGAGATTTAGTACAATAACAAAATTTAAATAATTTATTCAGAAAACTTTACAACTATTTTTTATTTCCTTTTAGTCTTAAAATGAACTTAAAATTAAATAAAAATTTTGGCACTTATCGAATTTATTATTAAGATATTTAAGTTATTAATAATTTTGTTTACATAAACGTTTAGAAGAAGGATAAACTAACTAAAAACAATTTGTATCATACTTATAGGGCATTTACCATCCAATACTACGAGATTATAGACAAGTTTGACTTACCAACTAAAAAAGCGATTTCAAGTCATCTTACTTTGAAGCTTTCCTGTGGTTTGGACAGTTAAAAAAAAAATAAGAGCATTTACACAATTATTAAACGTATTTAATAATGTACAGTATACCTACATAATATGTCCATATCACAATTTACATACAGTCCCTGGATGACCGAGCTTTGAGCGGTGTTTTTAGTTTGATGAAATATGAATGATATATTTTGATCTTACCGACATAAATAAAAAAAAAAGAATAATAAAAAAAATATAAATAAATAAAATTTAATAAGATTTTTTTTTCATAAAATTAATACATAGTATTTCTCCTCACAAAAAACGTACTCCAAAAAAATAAAAGAAAAAATGGGACGGAGATTTAAACCCGAGTTTCCTGAGTTTTAAGGCGCCCAATTTCCCGTCCGAGCTATTCTAACTTTAAAAATGAAGGCGAAATGAAGCTTTTTATTCTAATGATATTGTAGGAGACTATTCAATGAAAACACAGTCAAAACGACATTTTCTGAAAATAAAATCTAGTTAGATCGATTTATCGCCCCCGAAACCCCCTGAATACAAAATTTCAAGTAAATCGTTGGAGCCGTTTCTGAGATCGTTGATATATATTTATATATATATATACAAGAATTGCTCGTTTAAAGATATGAGATAATAGTAGTTGTAATTTTTTTATTTAAGAATTTGTTATTTAAGAAACAATTAAAAAAGCATTAACTGTTGGCACGATTCGGGTGACTTCAAAGGATAATTAATGAAAAATGTAAGTATGAGCATGTTTCGTTAATCATCGAAATCAATGTAATCTTAACATGCTTCTTTGTTATACTCTTTTTGTTACATAGAAAGCGACGATTTTGTTGCACACAACTTAATGTACGGAAGGAAGTAACTTGAATTTTATACTATTATTTAATTTTAATGAAGATACGGTTTTACTACTTTAAGTTTAATAATTCTTAAACCAAAAAATAATCTTTGTTTCTTTGTACGTATAATAACTGTGCACATGTAAATACATGTACCTCTAAAAACAAAAAATAGACTAATAATACCGTAATAAGACTGAGTTTTTATTTTAAGAAATGTTTGTTAATATATTGTGGGGCTGTTAGACCCAGCTGCAGATATTGAGTCAATCGTTATATCACGCAAAAGAGAAATTATAGTCATTTATAACCTCAGACTTGAGAACTCCTATTAAGAGATCTCTATAAGGAAATTAATATTAACAATGTACCATATACATTTTGAATACTTTATAATGTACCTACATTGAAAAATACTCACAAGGTTTTCTTAACTAGTAGTTTTCTATTCTAATTCGCATACTAGTATTTTCTATTCTATTATACTAGTTTATTCTTTGAAACGAAAATATCATGAGTTTAAAATAAAGATATTATATTACAAAATGTGTAAAAAGGTTTTAGAAAAACTTTTACACCAACCTCTAGCAGCCAGCGCTCGTTCGTTAGTGTGCGCACAGAGTAATATAGATACTACGTACATTCTGCCTTGTTAGTTTTCTTGAACAAACTAAGCTTCCATCTTAAATATAATGTTCTTTCCATAATTGCTTTAGTATAATGAAATATTTATGTACTTATAATATGATTAAAACCGACTTAAAGGAGGAAAAGTATAGTAACGTCACGTTGTATTTGCGAACTTTAATAGATATTAAAATTACATGTCCTTTGCATCGGATGTTTTTGAAGTAAGATTATAGTCTATTCATTAAGAAGAAATTCTGTAGAGCGCCACCTGTTGTTTAATTCGGAACTCGTTATTCTTTGAATTGATGAAGTTTTGATATTTTTAACATTCGATAATAGATGTCGTTATATAAAACGGGAATCAGTAAACATAATTCTCTGGTTAAGATATAAAGTTTAATTTTGTCTGTGGTACTTTTTTTCAAATTATCGAATATATTCAAGTACTAGATGTTGCCCGCGGCTCTGCACACGTGTGAGAAAAGAACAGCAATAAAAAGGTTGTCAATTCCTTTCTATCACTGGTTACTAGGCAACGCTTTGTTGTTAGACATTTGCTTGAATTTGCTAAAATACGATACCAAGTTCGTCCTCCCTACCGTACCTACACATGTATGGACGGTGACAAGGTATTACAAGACTTAATATCTCAATCTTTACATTGAATGACTTCTACTACCGGTTCCTCGTTTGTCGTGTAAAATCCCTTCTTTCATATGCCCTACATCATCATTATAGGAAATCCTGTCTACTCCGGAGTTATAAAGTCCGGAGTGCTTATAAAGTCATTTAAATAAAAGTACCTTAACCACGTCCTTGTACTTACTTTTCCATTGGATAGTATTCTAAGTATTATCATCATAAGAAAAAAGATAAAGGCAGTGATAGCCTAGTGGTTCGAACGTTGGTTCCTCGAACGTGGGGGCG
>DWPA01006236.1:0-11152 GCA_018251375.1 Calpodes ethlius
AATTTTTAACATGTAGAGGGGATGAAATTTAAAAGAGATGATTTCAAAACATATCCCTAAATTAAATAATGATCTTGATAAATATGTAACTCATGCCAAATTGCAACTTTTAATGTACCCTGGTGATGCACAATTGATACTCTTTGGACTTTCTCACTCTATATTTGATGATATGAATGTTGATAACTTTTTCATGTTCATCTCTTTCTGACAATCTACAATATATGGATTCCTGTCAAATTCCAATTCGAATATTTTTATTTCATAATAATTAAGGTATTAAGTTACACTCTTATGAATGTCTAATAATTCGAATGCACCACCTTGTCAGTTTTCTTGATGCCTCTCGAATTAACATTGTCCACAGACAATAAAACATATAAGCAGGCAACAGTGAGCATTGATAATGTGTTTGTTTTTTAGCTACCAGTGTTAGGAATCTACTGATATTTTTTTATATGCTTAGTGATTCCAAAAAATATTATTTAAAATTGAAGCAAATGCAATACAATGATCACATATGCAGTGACCTCTGGGATTAATGTACCTTACCCAACAAACAAGTAATAATAGGCATTCATTTTAAGATCCAATTGAATATTTAAATCCATATTTTATTGTGCAATTATACTAACTAATTATTGTTGATTATAGGGATCAATGGACAACAACGGAAGTAAACATGGCTAGAGTCTACAACTGGGATGTGAAGAAGAGACAAGCAGCAAAAGCGTCAAGTTAATAATGAATGATATTATTAAAAATTGCATTTAATGTATTATGTTATGTAACATAGAAAGAACAATATTTTCTAGTTATGCTCTCAAGATTTTTTTTACAAACAACCTATCTAATGCATACATTATTCACATAGCATTACAACTTTTATTTACACAATATGTTTAGTTTAGTTTTTAATGTATGCAGAATTATTTTAATATTTTGTATTTTACATAAAACATACACACATATACTCAGTAATTTTTTTAACATGTACTAAATTAATTTGCTTAAAACACTAAAATAGTTTTGTTTGCTTGTTTCTTAATTAAAATTTAATAAAAGCTTAATATCTGTTTTACCTAATTCTGTGTGAGCATTCCTTTAAAATTTTCAACATTGTTAATAATAATAGTTTATAGATTTTTAAACTAAGAGAATGAATTTTATTGAGATGTGACAAACAAGACAAGCCACTTTTCTATTCATAGACATGATTGAACAATGTATGGCAAATGAAATTATTTTTCTGTTACAAATCCCATTACCACACATTTTTCAGAGTGTGAGTGTGAACAGAAAATTCATTTGTCGAGGGGGCAGGTTAAAGTATACCAACTACAACAACAAAACCTATCACCATTACATTGTGACGATGAAGAAAGCAGGGGTTAAGGAAATAAGGAGTTAATATTATTGGTTCTACATCACTAAACGAAACACGCAGAAAATATTTCATACTAGCTAGAGGATAGGCGGTTAATAACTAGTCGGGCAGTAGAGTAAAATATCTTTAGACTATATACAATGAAAACTATTGCATTGAGATTTAAACTGGTTGGTTGAATCCAGCGTCATCTGACTAGAAATATTTATGAGAGCGTTCTCCTACGTAGCCTCATCAATGAACTACATGCAGGGAAAGCTGGCTAAAGTATGGGCGGAAAAACATTTACCACCAAAAATAGTGAAACTAGCTAAGCGTCACAATCCGGTAGGATGTGTAATAGACCGATTCAAGCAATGTGATTGACGAGAAATAAATTCATACCCATTTAACGTTTAGGGGAAATACCTTAAGATTTTTTTTTATTCTATTCTACCGCTTGTTCGCTGTAATAAATATATATACCCAGGACAAAATAAACATTTGTAGCAATTGGAGTCTATGACCTATACTACAAATGGATGGACGTAACGAAACTAGGTTTCGCTTTGAAATTTTGATTCCGAAAACCAAATTCGTTGGTAAGTAAATACAAAGACTACAAAGGTTATGATGTCTATAGTCTGTGAATTCAATTCCAATTTCCATTTAATACAAGTTTTTACATAGTCTGTGCTACCATACAATTTGTCTCTTTCTAGTCTGTGCTTCCAAAGTCAAAGACTTTTATTTTGTATTCGTGGTTCCACCATTCCATACGTTGCCAAAATTGAAGCATAAATAGTTATAATTATTATTACTTAAAAATAAATTGGAATTAAAAAGTGTTACTTGTAAGCTTGAATATATTAATAGCATAATGTATAATTTTAATGGCTTATAGAGCAAGTTACTTAGATTTGTTTTTAAAATTTGCACGAACTTCAAGTGGGTTGTATTTAGAATCCTGTATATTAAACTTTTTAAAAAGGCATTTAATTTACTTATACAATAAAGATGACTGTTTCAACCGATTGGGACGAAATTAAACGCCTAGCTGCTGATTTCCAGAAGGCTCAACTTAGTTCCACCGCTCAAAGGTAGTCAACATTTCATATAATTGTCTGAATATCCTATAAATGCAAAAATCTGTACATATTAAAATATTCTTTTTCAGGTTATCAGAGAGAAACTGTGTTGAAATTGTCACTAAGCTCATTGAATTAAAATTAATTGATGTAATTTTTACAACTGATGGCAAAGAATACTTAACCCCTCAGCAGCTTGTAAAGGAAATTAAAGACGAACTGTATGTAAGAGGCGGTCGTGTCAATACTGTTGATCTAGCAAAGGAGCTAAATGTTGATTTGAATCAAATCAATGCAAATATACCTGAAATAACAAAAGCAAGAGATGTTCAATTAGTTTCAGGCTATTTGATAGCTCACTATTATCTAGAAAAAATTGCAGGAGAAATAAATGAGAAACTACAACTTCAAGGTCAACTTTCAGTTGGAGAACTAACTTTACAATATGATTTACCTGCAGAACTATTACAGCACAATGTCTTGGAAAAATATTTGGGCAAAATTATTTTTGGAAAGCAAGATCAGTCTGAGCCTAGAACTTTCTATACAGAGGAATACATTATGAGAACAAAAGCTAAAATTAGAGGTGCTTTAATGGGTTTACTGAAACCCACACCTATTGCTACTATAATCAGCCATTGCAATTTTGCCGAAAGGTTATTTCTGTCACTATTTGATCAGTTGGATGTTCCTGGAGTACTGACTGGACGCCAATCTGGGGCCCTTTATGTCCCATCTTGTTATTTAAAGTCACAGAATGAATGGGTTATGAGTTTTTATAAACAAAACAACTATCTTGAATACGATGGTTTGTCCCGGTTGGGATTATCTGATCCAAAAGGTTATGTTAAAAGAGTTATGCCCAATGAAGACTTGACATTCCTCAGCAGCTGTGTTATTGGACCTCAAATAAAACAGCAGTTGGAGACTGCCTTAGAGGAGTGTATAGCATCTAAAAGTTACCTGGATGTTGTTAACTCGTTGCCTTCAGTTCTTTCAGATCAAGATATCCAAAACATTCTTGATACACTTTTAAAGAGTAATTCAAGTTCTATAACTCTATTTGAGAATACAGGTAAAATTAATTTCTATGAAATTATGTCATTAAATAAAAAAAAGCTTAATGAGTAATTAATTTGTTGACATTAGTTTTCAGCAACCATTATATTGAAGAGTTAAAACAGTCTTGCATGCCACTGTTAAATAAAAAAGCAGAAGACATTGTAAAGTCTGGTAAATATCAGCAATTTTGTGCTGAAAAGCAACTTGTGAAGATGGAAGGAACAGGAACAACTCATGTAGATCACAAAGCAGAGAGACGAGAGGAGCGTAGAAGAAAGGCAGCATCTGGGAAAGGAGGTGGAGGCACACAAGGTCGAGAAACTAAAACAAAAGCTGTGAAGAAACATCACAGAGGAAAACAAGTTGGTAATGACTCTGATTCAGATGATGGACACAGTTTGGCAAAAAAGCAAGAGACACATTTAGAAATTATTACTGTAGGAGACATAGAGAGTATTATAAAAGATACTTTGGAGAATGAGGGGCTTGAAGATTTACAAACTCAAATTGCTGAGTATTTACAAGGGTAATGTCTGAATTATGGTAGATGTTTATATAAATTTTTATACATTTTATATAATACACATATATGTTTTACAGGTCACTAAATCAAATTGCTTTAAATAAAGCAAAAGAAATTTCAGACAAACTCGTGCAAGATGCTAGTCAGAACAGAAAGCAGACTCATTCCTCGGCTCAAGATCATATAAATGTATTGATGAATGATGTAAAGTTATATGAAAAAGGTCTAAAAATGTTTGCTAATGAATTACAACCAAATTTTATAAAATATCTTTTAAAAACAATCGGTGGCGATGTACTTACTGAGTTTTGTAAATATACTGCTAGCCAGTGCAATATTTCTGTACAAACAGATAATCTTACTGTTGAACAAAGAAACAAAATTATTAATGACTTGTCAGATGAATACATGAAACCCTTACGGGCCTTGAATGCAACATTATCTGAACAAAACCTGGATTTGTTTTATCAAGCTGTTGATGTCTGTCTAGCAGAATGCGGTATGATTTTAAAGAAAGTTGATAAGAAGAAAGACAAGTAAGTAATGAAATGAACATCTACCTTTTTATTATTCTTAATAGTATTTTGCTCAGTCATCAATATGATGTGCTATTTAAAGGTTAGGTACCATGCAGATACTGTGCACAAGGTAAGAGAAGGATATAAGCCTAATAAAGGTCATAAGTTTTACATAGTTCTCTTGGCCACATAAACTATGTCCTCACTACTTTCTTAATTATTTGAATTTGATATAAAGTACCTAACAGCTAACACAAGTGGTGACTGTCATATAGAGACATCATTGCATAATCTTCATTATATTTGGATATTGTCAGATCAAATATGTACAATAATAAAACAATCACATTTTACACACCTAAAATCACAGAAAAAATAAGTGATAAGAATAATAAGTGATTTTAAAAACTGCGAAATGTCACTTTTGTCACTGTTGGCAATATTCACTATAGTTACTGTAAATGAATCAATAACATTTTATGTTACAGACTTCTTATCCAAAATCACAGAGAAAAATTGATAAGCGAGATGGAAAACTGTGATGATCCAGCTCTTATGCTTCATTTGGCAGTTTTGGCAATATTCACTATTCTCAATCAAAGTATGCTTCATGCGTCTGGGAGACTTGTACCAACTATTATTAACTATTTGAAAACTCAACTTAAAGAGGAAGATTTTAATAGTCTTCAACAGTATCATGGTAAGTGTATATTCTGCCAATTTCAATCTTATATAGTTAAGATGTACAGTATTGGAAGTAAATTTCATCTAATTTTATCTTTTTATTGCGTTTTTGTTTTATTCTTTTAATAACTAGTCAATAACCAAACTTAGTTAACCAGCCCCTTATTGGTAAGTGGTCATTATCACCTATAGACATCAGTGACATGAACTGTATTATCAACGTGTCGCCGACTTAGAAAGCAAAAAGAACGTAGCCTAATTGTTACTGACCCTGCCCGCAAAGTCCGAGGTCCCGGCTTTGATTCCCAGCTGTGCCACATTTATGCGACAGATAAAATGTGTGTACTCAGGTCATGAGTGATCCTGGTACTAGTTAAGTCAGTCGGTCGGTCAGGGAATCCTAGTACTATTATAAAAAATATATATATACTTTATTTATATTTTCAGAGTTAGTAGCAAAGTATTTAATGGCTTCAGAGGAAGAAAAACCGGAGATGGAAATCAAGCTTAAAGAAGAAATGCCTAAAATAAAAAGTATGGTTCAAGAAATCAAGAAATATAAATAATGTAATTACATGTTGGAAATGGGAAATATTTCTGTTTGACTTTTCTTTATCTTTTTTGGAAAGGTAGAGCATATTGTAAGAAGCATATTTTAGATGTACTTGTAGAATTGGATTCTATATATTTTCTTATTTGTTAAACATTGTTTTAAGGAAATACAAATTATAATGAAATAAATGTCTATCAGATTTGTTGATACTTTTCTATTATTAGTCATTTGTTGTAAACCTATTTCAAAATATTTATAATATATTTATACATTTCTATCATTCTTTTTAACTTATATAATGATTTGATTTTGATTTATATATAATTACAGAATTCCAAAAGAAATTCATAAAATGTATTTTAAGAAGTGTACTTACTTTAAAAACTAAAATCATATTCCAGAAGTGAAAGTGAGGTAATACATTAGTCCTTAGCTAGCACATGCTGAATATTACAACGAAATTCCGCTGCGTCTAAGTGGTCCTGCTGAAACGGGAAACCCACAGAAGATCAAGCGTCGAAGGGCGCGATATCCCTGAGCAACTCATATGGCCGTTTGCGTTGCCACCTGTTGGCCAATGCGTACCATACCGGTGCCGCAAAAGCTAATCGTAACCGGAGGTAAGCATAGTACACCGTCCGTTAAATATGAAGTGGTAACCGAGATGTAAACACGGGTCGTAAATACAGCGCGTGCGACATGAGCCTGCTGGACCAGCTGGTCACAATGCTGACTCATCCACGCTCGTCCACGCTTGGACAACCACTATCCTCTAGAGGAGCAACGACATCAGGACAACAGAACATTGACTGGGTACAGTCGTGAGAGTTGCTTCTACTTCAGGCGGTCTGGGCGCACGTGGAACACGTAGCTAGGGCGCCCGGGCTTGCCAGGGATAAGCTTCGCGTATCAGGCCGAGAAGCCAAGACCCTTCAACTCGTCGTTAATTTGCGCCGACTCTGCGTCTAGGGGTAGGCCTGTCACCGCCATCTTATTAGGACGCTCCTCCTGTGGTGTATAACACCACCAGGACACATCCGGGTTTGTATGTGACAGTTCCACCATATAGGCCTGGACTGTCCGGAATTCCGCCTCCGATTCCAGCATGAAGCGCATCCCCTTGCTGAATGGGCGAGCGTTCGGGGCGCGTCCGAGCTTATCTCGGAGCATCCGGAAGTGTTTAATCCAGTTCGGCAGACGCTCCGCCACGATCGGTGTGTAACCCTTTACGGGCGCTGCCGCTGCTTGAGACTCCTGTGTGTGTGTGCGCTAGATGTTAGCAAGCTGCCCCCAGCGGCCATTTCGAACACAGAGGCGGATGGTCTTGGGAAGACCCCGGCTGTTATTGTCGTAATTGGGGGCGGTTCCACGAGTACCGGTCGTTTCATAGCTCCCAGGCCTCCCACGCGGCGTGTTAGGGGCCAGCGGCGGCAATGGCACGGCTGGCAACCCTAGTCTCCGCGGTGATTCAACATCCGCGTTAACAACCCTCTCCTCTTCGTTTTTTTCGTCGGCTTCGGGTCCTATTGAGTCCTCATATCTGGAACTGGTCGTCGAAAACCCCGCGGCTTACAGGATTTTTCTCGGTGATTCTTAATTAATGATTTATTTTTCTAAAACATCGATACATCGATCGACCTGATAGTATTATAAATGTAAACATCGATGTTTTTACAAAAACGACTTTCTTATTTTGATATATCTCGCTTGAATATAAGCATTTATTGCCAAAACTTTTATAAAATAACGTTTAAATTAAATGTTTTTTGTTAACTAGAAACCCGTTAGTCATTTGGAATTGAATCGAAATTCAGTTTATCACAGGACAATATTGCTTTTTTAATGTTCTATTTTCGTCAATAAATACATTTATGAATATATTTTAAATTAAATTTAGTTTTCATATCTGTAAATGTGTGCAATTTTCTAAAAAAGGTTAACAATGGTTTTCGTATCAAGTCACGATTGTGAAGATTTTTGTTCAGGCTAGTTAAAATTAAAAAAAAAATTGTCGCCCTAATGACATATTCAAACATTCATGCCATGTGTCAGTCTAGAAGAAATGATTAATGTTGAGTACGATGACGGTATTTTAATGTACCTAAAATTATTATTTAAGCAAATATAAGTTTAACAAGATATTTATTTATTCATTACAGATTACTTTCCTCAAGTTATTTTAGGATTTTATTGTTAAGATCTAAAATATTTAGTATCTACATAATTAATGTAAAAGAGAAATATATACCTTAATTTTCATTTTGAAACAGTATCTTCGTAAAATTTTGACGAGTTTATGTACCTCAATACTGGCAATACCAATGACATGTTGACTTTTTATAATTCTAACTTTGTGTCATTTTAGACATTTTATTCATGTTAAACCAATACACTGGTAAACTAACTAATGTATGAAAACAGTTCAATAATGTCTACTCGCTCTTTAGAATGTTACATTGTTAATATATTTCCTTGCCAAACGAAAGTACTCAACCCAGTTCAATTAATAATTAAATGGCATAATATAACGGATTTTCGGATGTTGTGTATTGTGTATCGACGTCTTAAGTTTCAAGATTCGATTCATCAATATTAGTTCGAGTCAACAAAGTTGAACCTAGTCGGATATATCCAATTCTCTACGACAATATCATATCACATAACCTACAAATTTGTCATAATAGTTTGTGTTCTTCAATTGTTTATTTCGTTGATATTGGGGTTATCGTTGTTAAGTTGAATTTAGTCAGTCGTAATATGCGTAATAGCGTTGAGTTATATGCATAGTGAATCTTTTATCAGTCATCAAATCACAAACACAACTCGTACAGAATCAAACCAATCACATCACATGGCCACTGTAGAAACGCGGTTCGCCGCCGCGCGCCTTTGCACTGGGTTGGATTGAGTTTAATTTCATACATAGTGAACACTGTAGTGTAGGTGATGTCGTAATGTCAACTCGTGCCTTATTACCTATAGATAGAACAACGAAGTTTATTGTATATAATACGCTCTTAACAATTTTCATTAATTGATGAAATAAAAGTTTAACTTTTGGTGTTGGTTTTAAAAATAATCAACTAAAAAATATTTTATATTTATTTAACGAGTATACATTTATCAGTAAGTACGTACACGCCGTGTTACGTGCAGTCGAAATAGCGACTTAAAAAATATATTTGTAAAAGAATAAAAATATAAATTTTCGATTTTATTATATAGAGAAAAAGAAATAGCCATGGATAATATGGAACCGAAAGAAGACAGTGATTTGTTGAGAGCAAATAAAACAAATATTTTAAAATCAAGAAATGGTGGCCATGAATTTATTGACACAGATCCCCCTGATGGTGGCTTCAGAGCTTACAGTGTAATGGTCGGGTCTTTCTTGACTAATGGGCTTTTATTTGGAGTCATTAATTCCTACAGTGTTGTGTATCCGGTCCTTCTGAGTCACTTGAAGAATGAGAACATCCCAAATCCAGATAGCAGAGCTGGTGAGTAATTGATTTTCTATGTAATATAATTTTGATACAGTTATAATATACATATTATAATAAGGTAACTTCGCATATGGTCGCTAAAAGTTGACAAGTGACTGGTAGTATTAAATCGCTTGAGTGCTTCCGTGCTTTGAAGGACACGTTAAGGCGTCGACTCCACTAGTTACAATTAGTATTAGTTAAACCATGTCCAAGACCTTTGGGCCATATAAGTCTTTCCATATTTATTTATGTAAGGTGATAGTAGGAGTGTGGTACACTTAAGTTATGGTCGTGCAGGGATTACCATCCCTATCCATCGGTACAGTAATTGCAAGGTAGAATACACTCGAGTTCTTAATTCGTTATCTAGAGGTAGGTAGGATTTGCTGTGCTTATAGGTTGTAGCCAAAGTAGGTTCTAAAAAAGAAACAGTTAATCAACATCATTGCCAAGATCCTTGCGATTGCGCAAACGAACGTAGGTTAGAGGTAGATCAATGTAATCAAGTTATCATCATCATCACAAATCATAACAGTGCCAAACTGCTGCATTCAGAGCTCCTTTTTTAAAGTGTAAGAAAAGTCTTACGGACTTCTCACACTTGTAATATAAGTAGTATGCAGGTTTCCTCATGTTTCTTTTTATGGACGCTCGAGATCAGAGATGTAAGGCTGCTTTAGACCCATTACATCAATCGGTTTAAAACGAAAAAACGGTTTGAAATCGTCATAATTTTCTTTTGTTTTTAAATGTGTGTGTTGATGACTATATTTTTTTAAAATATAAAAACATTTTCTTGGTATTCCGAAGAAGGAATAGAATGGAGTAGATGCACCTATAAACTGTAAAATGATATTTTTAATGTGTTTAAGATTTTTTAATTGGAAGATATAATACTGACTTACCTACTTAGAGGGTAGCAAGCTGTAATGTGTAATGTGACCAAATATTGTCGATAATGAAGTGTATAGCACTTTGTCCTTTTATTTTAGTAGACGTATTTTAAACCGTTTAAGACGATTTATTTGGGGTTTTAAACGGTCACATTGGGTTTTAAACATTGAAAATCGGTTTTTTACATCTAAAATCGTGATAATCTACTAGTAAGGTAGCTGAACTCCGGAACGCTATTTTGCAACTTCTTAATTTTTCCAATAATTTGGCTTATACCTCAGTAAATTTCGACAACAGCTTGATGTATCGGATCCTAAGCTATCTTATCTTTCAAACACGAGCCAACCGTACGTGTTTACAAAATGTCATTGAAATCAATTGACTAGTTTCGGAGATTAGCAACAGAACCAACTACCAAAAGATTGACACGGGATTTTTAAGTTATATTAGATTGGCTAAGTAGAAATCAGTTATTGTACAAACCTTTTTTTATTCTGTTTTAATGATTAAATATTTTTATGCCTAATAGTCCCCACAAGGGCGCGTTATGTGCACGCATAATATAATATTTTCTTTACTATTCTGTACATGAACGGGCAGAATGGTATGCTACAACATTGCGCGCCAAAACGAATAAAGTACTTTCAAAAGTAAAAAGAAATCCATATTTATTTGTGACTCAGAATTGTATCACATTACGTTTTGTATTGCATACCCGAGTGCTGCGCAGATCCTGAAAAAAAGTATATCACTTCTTTGTTAAGATATTTTTGTAGTTATCGCTAAAACTATAATATATAGGTACACGAAATTATTTTACGACATCATGTTTTGATATATTAAACTATACTTTATGGGTTTCCCATGCTCAACCTTAACGGTCGGTATATTTCCAGAAATCCCACCCTGATACACTCAGGGAGAAGGAAATTCGGATTCCCCAGCAAATATACAGTTTCCTAAAACTTTTGACAAT
>DWPA01006237.1:0-11152 GCA_018251375.1 Calpodes ethlius
CCCTGAAAAAAAAATCTTTTCATATTTTATTTTACTATTTTTTCATTGTATTAAATTTATATGTATAATTATAGCTTTCTAATACTAAAAGTATCTGCGCTATACTACGGATATGCAAACAAACGAACGGACATGATGAAACTACAAGGGTTTAAGAGTTCCATTTTCACGATGGAACCCTAAAAATTACAAATCTAAAAGTTGAACGATTTATTCCATTTATGAAAGATGGATTTTTACTGGACTGTATCACAAGAGAGGTAAAAAAATATTGATAATTTAAATTTGTTTACTCAATGTTAATTAATTTGTATTATAACTATTTACATTTATTCTTAGTTGGTATTTTTGTAAATATAATAAAAAAGTGAATATTGTTGCTTTCAATAAGTACTTAACTCTTTTCACTTTGTTTAGTGAAAAAAATACAAGGCATAATTTTAAGTTATGTCTATTTAATTTAATGGAAAACTAAAATACATTTTTTTTCTAACTTTAGCTGCAAGCATTATGTACTCTCATAATAATTCGTTTCACGTGTTTTATTCTACAGTAATGGAATTCACCGAGACATTATATTCTCAGAAAAGTTTTTCTTTTAAAAGCTTTGGATAAATATCATTTAAGACTCCTTGCTGTTTTAGTCAGACGTCGAATAATCAAGAATCAATCAGCGTAATACAGAATATTGTAAATTACTTTCTATTTATATGATTTTTATTTGAAAGCAAAATATTTTTTCTATTCAAATATAATGTAATCTGATATCGCTAACAATTTTACCCACTCGGTAAAATCTTCATAAATAATGTATTACTGAAATATTGAAGTTTCTACGAGAATAATTATACAATATCTTAATTGCTTGTTATAATAATATTCCTAAATTGACGAAGCCAATTACGTTTTAATTTAAATGATGTCGAGTTAAAATTGTTTTGGTATACAATTTTCTTACGGGTAACTTAATATTTAATATATCTGAGTAATATGGTAAATAAATTTTAAAGATTATTTATTATTAGATGAAAAATAGACTGGCTGTATCAGTATATATTGGTACCACGTTATTAGCTGTACTATAAGAAATTAAATGTTTATTTTAAATATAATTTGACATTAAATCTTATTTATAATGAAATATTGTTAATTATAATGTTACTTAAGTTTTATTAAACAATAATAAAAAAAAATACCGATTGTTATGTCTGAAACTATTAGGGTTGTCACTTAAAAAAGGAATATCAATCGAATGTCCTACATTTCTGAAACAAAAAAAAATATGTGCTGAAGATATTTTTAACTGTTTCTCTTCATTTATAAAGCTTCTTTTCGATACGGAGGACGTCAATGATTGATTGTAATAATTATGTACATTTTATTTGTATACTTTATTTTTTTGTAAATACGTGATATGCGAACTGTACTAATCACCTATGCTTAATGGTTATAATCGCCCACAGACCTCAACAACACTAAACACTGAAAGTATTGAATCATCAACGCATTGCCATACAAAAATTGCTGAGGAACAATTCTAATGTTTTATTGTCTTAATGACATAAATGTAATTTAATTAATGGCTAGATTAAGCGAATAATTATAATACACGTGCTAAAGCTAACGAACCTTGAGCAATAATTAAGTCTTTAATTATTATTTCAATTTATTACATTAAAAAATATATTTGTTGTTGATAACTAATATTTTTCTATCTCCAACATTTATGTATCCTCTTTAAAATACCCAGGTGCACTGAATAAAAATTTAATAAAAATACCGAACGGGCCGTCACATAAACGTTATTAAAGCGACTGTACCAACGGGGCATGAATAGGCTCGCCTCTCTATAGTGCCCGATTCTATACATTGCTTCGATATTGGAATTCGACGATAAAGGATTGGTCAACCTTTTTTAGTCGAATCCACTGCCGTATATACGGTACATGTATAGACTGAAGTTCTTTTGTGACATCCGAAATATAAAAGGGTCAAATAAGTAAGTACGATGTGGGATTATCTAAATCTCTGAACGGGTTTGTGGACGAAGAAAAAAAATTCATTATTCAGAAGGAAATACACGGTAATAATTTTCTTTGTGATCTGGAGATTAGTGGTCGACAACCCTAGCTATTGAAGATGGTTTTGATGAAGTTCTATTTAACATGGTTTTTAGTGAAGTCTAATGAAAAATCTGGTTAAATTTGAATCTGCGTAATCTATATAAAAAACGATGTGAGTGTTTGAACGTTTAAAAGTTTGAGGCGCTACCACTTCGATGAAAAATTAAAGTAAGGGCTTTTTAAGGACAAAAGATTCGATTAGTCAAGGTTAAATTACAGAAAAAAATGTTATTTGTAATTTTGGAAAATTTTGGTGGTGACATCTGTTGGTGGTGGTGAACATAGTTTTTTTTTTTTTTTTTCCTACGATAAGTCAGTGCTTGACTACTATCCTACCTGATGGTAAGTGGCGATGTAGTCTATGATGTTGTGCGCACTGACTTATAAAGAGCCTATTCACTTAAAGCCACTTTTTTATTGTTTAAAATGTAAATCTTTTTGATATAGTTCAACTAATAGATTTTATTATCTCATTAATCATTAAATGCTAATATACTTCAGAGGCGTAACTTTATCATTCTAGCATCACTATCTAATTGTCATTATTAAATCTATATATTAAGCTTAATTACCTTTATACTACTTATTTATTATTACTAAATATATACTCCTAGGCTCGAATTATTAAAGTTTGGTCTTAACACAGCATGTTCTAATCCACTATTCGGGTACTTACGTAATCGTATCAGCATTTTTAAATTTGTTACTGTAAGTAAATTAATGCGAGGTCACGCGTCGGATCGTATAATTTTACCTCTGCATAATTATTATACACCAACCTTCTCTGTCGTTGAATGTATAGAAATGAGCGAGAACTAATCTCGCCGCTAGAAACTTTGAAATTGCTTCCCTACCTCTGTTGTGGTATTGTATACGAATCGTCGTAAAAAAAGCTTTTTTATAACACATACCTTCCAGTTCTTGTTCGTAAACGTTTGTATGATATAAGTCCGAATCGATAAGTAAACTATAGCTATCTCTTTCTAACGTCGCCTCACAAAACATCTTTTAAATAAAACTTATAACTGAATAATTTCTTTGTACTTTAAGTTATAATGAAAAATTTAATTTAACAAAAAATATTCAGCGCTTTTCTTCTGATATTGTTATCAGGCTATCTCTATCTCGGTGAGCGAAGTCAAGTTTCAAGGCTTTTCGCTCGGCATAAAAATTATCTTACACTTGGATTGACCAGTAATTCATATACCAAGCAGCACCGAGGCAACGTGGTTCAGTGTACGCTATACCTCTAGGTATAACGTACCTTGAAGTGGACCATGTCAGTGAAAATTACAGTGTGTTAACTTTTGTCGTGGAATGTACCTATTTAAAATTGTATTCCATTCCCGCTTCGCTTGGAGTCACATCATTCTTACGTTTAGAATAATGACAAAAACTATTAAAGTAATTGGAACTTAAACAAATATTTCTTACTCGTTTTTATTAGTTGTCTTTCAATGTTTTCCCTGGGGACTTAAAGCTTACTTGTGAATTTGTACATGCACGAATTTCTTTTTTAAATGATCGTGATTTGTGTAGATAGATACATTGTTTTATATCATGTCCACTACATAGTGTATTAGTCCACCCTGACAGATTTCTAATAAATTTATCTATATAACCATTGGTCTATTCATATTTTTACATACACTTCGAGAACTCCCATAGCTTGATCGTAATCTATGTAATACGTACTCAATGTCCCCAAATCCGGCGATTGTGCGTTCCCCAGAATTCCTGCGTCGATAGCCGGAAGGTCGCCTCACTTCCTGCGCTATGATCGGTTCGTTCTGAATAACTGATATTGATACTGATAGCACAGCACAGTTTGAAAACAATTAATAATCTGTGCCGATAGGAAGATGGAAATAGTCATCGTTATTATACTTTGTAATCATAAAAAAGTTGTGTATTTAATGTAAAAGTAACGCTAACATTTTTACCATCTAATTTGATTTTGGATAAAAAATAAATGTGACGTCACTGTCTATGTTTAAACGGATTTAACTAAACGACACGCAACTTCACACAAATGATTGTACAATGGTTCTAGCTTTTCGACAGATATACAAAAATATTAACTCTTGGTATGACAAATGAGTAACTAATTATTTTCGGGGCAATGGACGTGAAAATAGTACACGAAGTACCAAAATAAAATGTTCGCAAACCTCGGTACTAGAAAACTTATCGTATCTTCGTTTAGCGTCGGCCCTGTCTGTTCCATGGAATAATATATTACAAGTATTTACGTGTTAGTGAGCGAGACTTGGAAAATACAATAATACTTTACGGAACGCACTACTATAATATTTTTGTATTACCACACGGGGTTGTTTGTTTCAATATTGGGGCCACACGCGCGCGATGTCGTATACTCTACTGGTTATGTCTGGCGTGAACCGGATTGGAACGACTTTAAACGGCCTTTACCTACTGTATAATATGTAATATGTGACATATTCTTAATACGAGTAATAATACATAATAACGACTTTCATGTCATGTAACTTTATTACAAAATTTCGTCGTATTAGTAACGTTTTGTTAAAAACGATCGAATATTCATATATATATATTTTTATCAAATCATGATTCATTTTTACAATTAGTGATGGCTATAAGGATTCATTTGACACTGAAAAAATAAATAAAAGTAAGATCTTACATTTTATTTTTCAATTCTATATCTAAACAAAGACTTTCGTATTAGATTTTACCAAATTATGAGAAATAATTTAGCTATCAATTAAACATTTCTAATAATACATTGTACTAAAAAAATATTACTACCTAATTCAATCAACTCATACCAACCTACTGAGGTTTTTCGTTAAAGGTTAGATTTACACAAATTTCTCAATATAAATTTTACGTGGGGTAAAGTGATACTTTCATGTCGAAAATAGCTTTACTTGATTTTTATGTAAAAGAATCTCCCTTGTTTCGATCATCAATTGACGTCACTCGCCGGAGTGGAGGGAAGAGGAGTGGAGTCCTATTATTTTAAGAGAGGAATTTTTAAACAACCGCTCTACTTCGCATTTACTCGATATTGGTGACAAAACGGTTAAATTATCTGTCGCTGTACAAATTATTTTTATAATATTACTTATTGTGAATGACTACATTATTGAGAACATTAATCTTCATCAGTGCAAATACATCTAACTGCTAGATTCGATTGAAATATAAATTGTTACACGGGACCCGGTTCGCTGTCGAAAAAATAAATGTAATAACATAGTATTTAATTTTTATATAATATATACATGCATAGTTTATAACTCTGTTCTCCTAATTGGATAACTAATTATTGAAAAGGTCTACAAAAGTTTTCCTATCAAGTATTAATACAGGTATATGTAGATTCATAAACATATACCTAGGTACTTATACGTATGCTTATACTGATGGGAATTAATTGCAGATTTGTAAGGCAGCACACACTTTACATTATGTAGAACTCTCAGGCATGCAGGTTTCCGATTCTCCACTGAAGACATTAATATTTGAGTTGTAATATATGCCCATCTATATTAATCTCCAAAGGTGGTGCGTGTAGTGTTTGAACTCTGCCTTCCGTGTGCGTGTCTTATACAGGTAACCCTGTCGATAGAGACTTCCCTGATAAATAAATAATAATGTTCCATACAATGGATCAATTTCCAAAATCTATTATTGGGCTTTGTGTACTTATTCCCCAGAGGCGTGCGAAGTACCAAAGCTAGTGTACCAGATGTATCAACTATACGTATAGGTTTATATGGCAGTGAAAGACAAAAGAAAATCAAGTAATCCTATTGGTGTATTGATATCTCGTACTTCTCTAGCGGTAAAACAGCGTAACGCACTGCAAAACTGTTTAGTATGACCATTGATGGCTAATAGAAAAAAATTGTACCTTACTTGTAAAACAGGAATTTTTAATAGACTTAGACGCCAACTGCTTTACCTGTAATGGAGCAGCGTGATGCTTCACAGGTCCTTAGTTACTAGAAGACTGGGAAAAAAACAATAATAATATTAATAATTATAACAGTGAAAAGCTTTATACTTTTCTAAGATATTCGCTGTATTGGATGAAACACTACTCAATTTTCCTCATGATCATGAAATTTGTCAAATATCGTAACACTGTGTAAGTAAACGAATGAAAAACTTAATACAATTTGTCTTGAGCTTGCGTAGATCAACTTATCTCTATTAACTACGAGGTTATTGTGAAAAATGAGACCATGCCCTATATTCCTTAAGGAAAATTGTTGGGCAAATTCTTCTTAGTTATTTGACTTTACTGTCTGCGTAAAGAATTAGGACAGATTCAGAGCTGTCTCACTTGGAGTTTTAGACCGTTCTTACAAATTTTATGTTAGTAGAGTCATCATTAACTTACTGAGTGTTATTGCTTCTGACGGCTCCGTAGTTGGTAGTGACCCTGCCTGGGAAGCGAGGAGTTCTGGGTTCGATTCCTGGCCGGGACAGATAATTTATGTGTCAGATAAATATTTGTTTTCGGCTCATGGATGTTAGTGACGTATTATTCGTGTTGTCCATGCCACCCGCGACACAGGGAATCCTACTGCGGGGGTTCGAGGGTGTTAGCGTTTATATATATTTTTTTTTTGCTTAGTTGAAACGTACTCTCATAGTCATATTTTCGAATCAAAATAATTGAATTGCATAGTTTGATATATTTCTCTTAATTCTGTATTTAATTTTCATTTGTAATAATTATATTTGATCCATTTGACTTAAAAATTATCTCGAGCATTGCCTAGGTCTTCCTTTATTATTCTGCTTAAATACGGAGCTTTTATTTATGACTAAAAGTAACAGCTATTCGACGCTAGCGTTGTCAACAGACGCGCTGAAGTTTATATTAAAATTTCACACTTAATAAGGTGACATTCATACATAATTTACGACAATTTAGACCTAAAATTTTCTGAATATATAACTAAGAATTTGAGCTTATCGTATAATATTGCGGTCCGGTAGAGAGACTAGTATATTATTAAGAAACAAATCAAAAAACCCTATTGACCTGAAATAACTTTGATCAAGTACCTACATAAGCCCAGAGTCACGCAGCGTGATGTCGGGTGGAATTGGTAGGATACGCTCGGTATTTCGTTACGCGACTGGATTCGCAATCATGAAATTCTCAAGCGAAAAAGTATTGTCTACATATCTCGTAGAATTAGTCGGTTGAATAGACATGACAGTTTGAAGGTTTGACAAAGTGTTGAGAAGACTTGACCAAGCAAATATTAACCATTGTTTTCTTTAAATTTAGAACGTTTCGTACCATTGAAGTTACCGACAATAAACAGAAGTTGATGTAGTACTGAGATTTTAAATTTGAATAAGGTAGAAATGATGTACACAATCTTTGGAACCCTTTTCGAGTATAATACACACACGTAAACATCTAATATTTAGTATAGTTAAAGTTTACAAGATGCAGAACTTTAAAATTATTACATAACATGTTTTACAAATATGAAAGTGTTTTAAATATTAAAGACTGTGGAACACTAAAATGTTTATGTAAATTTCTACTAAAATCGGGTCTCTTTTGAAGGTTAATTTGTTGAATATTGCAATTATATCTTAACTGAATTTCAAAAGCAATTGTTTTTTAGTGATGAAATCATCCGAATTTACAAATACAATAAAAACACAGCATATAAACGTGAAACACCCATCAAATAGTTTTCATCTTTTTTAAAGTCAAGGAAATGGTTAAATAAAGTAGGTACAGACTGTATTATGATGTAATACTGAGATTGAACGAATTCTGATACAATATTAGATCGAATATTTTCGCGGCTTTGTTGAGCGAATTTAATAACATATTTTGTTATTAATCTACTTCCTTCGTAGGTCACATATTTTTGGTGTAATAACATCGCAATATATTCTGATCTTAATATTTTTTACTTACATCTTTCTAGCAAAACTACAGCGAAAACAATTCAGAAATATCTACTCAGCGTAGTAAACAATCTCTGTCTAATCGTTGATTTCCCTTTTCGGCAGAATTTCCACGTCCAATTTCATATTACTGCATATTAGTTTTGAGTTTCACGATTTCGGTGTAGATTTGCCGATAACGCGGTATGGATCGTAAAACTGACGAAGTTATAGGATTCCCAAGCAGCACGTAGAGTCGTATTATGAAAAGTATCCATAGACAACACGTTGACGGATAAGATGGCTTGACTAACGGATCCTTAAAATTCCAAGGCCGTTAGTCAGTTTCAAGTAACACAACGGTCTACTGATTAAAGATCGATAGAAGTGAGATGTGTAACGGTTAAGTAGCAGATTTGGTGTGGGATTCATAGAAAGCGAAGAGCAAATGTCTACACGCACTACCCTGGCTTGTTTTGTTTTAGCAAATTAAAATGAATCACTTTATCGTAACCAATATAAGGGTGGTATAGACTGACCGTTTGTTCATCAGTAACTTTCAGCTGAGACAAGCAACCGCTGGCGCAGCCATTTTTATAGACTTAGGAATCTTTCAGGTGATACAAGAACTTTTGACGTTTAAGTTGATGTAAAGCGTCCACTAATACATGTTCACCAATATGATGTAGGCAAACTTAATAAGTAGAAAGCATCCATGTCCAGTCAATGCTCAATAGCAGCTAGCAGGTTGAAACCAATCAGTCGGCTAAACTCTGATTCTGAACACGTTCGAAGCGATCTTTTCATCTCTACATTATCCTATTTGACTACTGAAGAAAAATCGTTTAACGGACCCGGCGAAATTCTATCCGTGGATAAGAGTTCTTGGATTATCTTTATTGAATGCCAGTAAAGTCTGTCATTTATGACGTTGCCAGTGACTTTCTTGTGACTTATTGTTATTCGATACGATATTGAGCAATTTATCATGAATCGATTCATTCTTACATTTTTAAAGCCACTATTACTAGGTACGGATCGCGTGGGTTTTGTGAGTTTTTGTTTTAAAATTACATTCACAAATTACACGTTGTGGTAGTAATTTCGAGCTGTTCGTTTTTTAGTAATTGATGTTACTGATAAATGAAAGCAATATACAATTCATTTGTAATTTATAGCCGTGCTAATTTAGGTTCTAATTTTTGTTGCCTACGGTATAGCAGACTTCACGAACATTTTAGCTATAATAGTTATTCACGATCGATATGAAATATTATGAAACACCCTCAAGTGTCTAGATTTTATATGGATCATTTCCTTCACGGAAGCAAATGACAATAAAATTTAAATAATAAATTTATAATGGACTAACATGATGTCAATTATGATGCTTTTAAAGTTCCACGTCATGTAAAAGTTGACTTTGTCACCATTATTGAGATACTTTTGACAAAGGTTACATTATACCTACGGTTAGTTCCACTTCGCTTGTAACATTTGCTTAGCCCTCGGGCTCTTACAAAAGGTCTCTAACAGAGGTGCCCTCTACTTCTCTCGCGATCGATCGTCACGTCTCCGTCTGTAAAAGAAGTATTATCCTTGTGTATCCAATAAAATTGTGTAACATTGAGATAGCTTCTCAGTATTTCATTTATGTAAGGACTAAACGGAATATAAATATACAACACTATGCTACTGTTAAAATTTATTAACACAATTGATGTGTATATGGGCTTATTAAGTTCATTCGGGACTCAATCTCTTCCAATTTCTTCCGAAACTGTAGCACAGTGTATTTTAACATCTCAAAGGGTTTTCCGCACGCTCATACCTACCCACGCATGAGGCTTTCCTCAGAGACCTCTCGCTTCGCTACCAATTACTTTATTACGAACTGAACAATTACTCGGCAGCCATTGTTCAGTTCGTAATATATGATATTGTGCCAAGAGTTGATAATTTAACTTCTGGTTTCGGGTAAAAGTAGTTCCAATAATATAAGTAGCTGCTAAATATCGGATGAAACTTTGAAGATGTTTGTCACGATGGCTTTCCACTTGTATCAAATAGTACAGTCCATGTTATTCTTTGATTGGCAAAGCATCGTTGAAGCCTTTTATGTCATTTATGTCTTCATTTACCATCACTTGGTTCATCTGCTGAATTGGCGATGAGTTTCATTTTAAAATAGATTCCAACTTCTACAACCTAATATTATATACACAAGTACATTTAGCCCGGAAACAAAATTAGGATTTTATTAATAAAGATATTTTTTTTACTTTATCATCTTGTCTACTACGGTTTCCAACTTCTTGTATTCCTGAACTATAGTCTCTCACAGTTAATAGGGTTCAGTGAGTTATTCCAAAAACTAAGCTATAAGAAATCGCCATGTATCTTTTTTTTTCTATGTTCTGTTTCTTCTGTTTACATTCTCACGACTGGTATTGATCGTCCGAGCTCGCGTATCAAGTTATTATGGCTCTTTAGTTGAAGCTAAGCAAAGCTTTCCGATCGATTGACACGAATAAGTAAAAAGTTCACGAGCTATGGATATTTTTTCTTGATTGATAAAAATCTCGTTGAAGTAACTTTGTATTTTTTTTTTATTAGGGACAACTCAACTGCGTAGCTCTTCATATTCTTGCAATTCACAAACTATCACAAAAATATCGAACCTTAAATATCAAGAATGAGTTGTCTGCTGTTATCCAGCCTATAGGCGATGATAAGCATTTTATATCAAGATGACGTTTGTTTTAACTTAATGAGTTTGCAAAATACATATGATAATTACTGAGAGAATATTAAATTACCGATTTGAATTACAAATTACAACCAGTGACGCTATTCTTATCTTCGGAGTAATTATACTTCGCAGCATTTTACAATTACTTTCGTTTACACCTAAATCTATTAGATATATCACCAGTAAAATTAATTTCAAACCCATGCATACTTTATACATTCAGCCAAAGCTCCCGTAGGTCTCTCAGGGTCAAACCCGCTTCACATTGTTGTGCTGAACTCACCTTATGGAATTAATTTTCCAGTTCAAAAGTTACTGAATAACTTTGAGATTTTGCCTCCCGACAACCTTTATTATA
>DWPA01006238.1:0-11151 GCA_018251375.1 Calpodes ethlius
CATAATGAATTTGTTTGTCGGCTTCATTTTCATAGGTTCTATTGTGTTCCAAGATCCATGCTTCGAATATGTTGGGGGCATCGTCTAAGTCATATATTGGCTTCTGGTTAGGTTCATCGTCAGTTCCGCAATCAGTAGGCGCCCCCGCAGCAATGGCGGCCAGCAAAAGAATAACAAAAAATCTAACAGACCGCATTTTACGACGGACGATGTGTCAACTGATAGTGCTGAACGATAATGATATGTTTTACACATTTCTCGCTTGGTGTATGCTATGTCGCGGTCTGATTATCGAATTGACAATAACATAACTGTCAGTCTTTTTATGAAGTGTTTACATTTCGTAAAATAACTGGTTGTCGTTTGATAATATCGTCGATTCACCAACAAAACAACTTTAACATTCTTAAAAATAATATTGCTTAATGTTGTTAATGTCCCATTATTTTCCTTTTATAAAATATTATAAAAATTTACGCGGAGTTATGAGATAGATTAATTTATTTATGTATCTAAATAGGCAAACGAGCGAAGCGACCATGCCCTGATAGGGCCTAATGAGTGCCAAAACCAACATTTTGTATAATTCAAATGATTTATACCACTTATTATACACTATATTTTTATACAAACATCATAGAATAATTTAACTAATATGATTAAAAGAACACTTTTAATATGCTATTACACAATATTATGAAACTACGACTGGTAATGTCATGAAACGTGAATATTTCATTGAAATATTGGAATTTTCATGGCATTGTCAATTTTATATCGGGCCACCACATATTCTATAGTACATAATGTGTAATTAATGAAAATATACCATATGGTGGGTATATTTAGTTCACAATAGTGACACAGTAAACACGTGTCGTGTGATCACTGTCTGGACCCTGAAAATGTTTGCAGTTGTTAATTCTAATATATAAATTATTATTCATTGTTAGTGCAGCGTGCGGTATATTCAAATTGTGTCTGTATATTAAACAAAATAAAGTATTTTATAATAACATAAAGTAGATCGCATTTGAGTCGTTTCGGGATACCTATTCCTTATGGTACCCGAAGAATTAGCTATGCATTTACAGATTATATAACGATCTGGGTTGAATGACTGATTTGACCGCACGATATATGCCTATTGTGCCTACTCTCTGGTTGGAGAATGTTACCCACAACTGGAAAACAGCGGCGGCCTTAGGGAGTGGCGAACAGGGAATACCCGCGGGTTCTTGCAAGGGGTTCGTCCAGCAATTCAAGCAATTTCATTGTAAATTATTTTAAAATTGTATTTATATGTATAAATTTGGTATTTCTCATCAAACGTGACAAATACCTAAACCAAACAACCTCGCAAAGACCTGCCGCCCAGAGCCTCACAAAGGGTAAGGTCGCCGCTGCGCGAAAACAAACATTTATCTGTCTCCTGAATATCTAGCTCAGTCGGAATTTGAACCCAAAATTCCTGGAAAACGGTTCACTTTCAACTAAACTACATGGTGGTTATCTCAGCATCAAATTCTTCTACTGGCACTTATTGCCTTCTGTAATGCAGTAGTAAATTGTTAGCTTTTGTAAATATCCGGTACTCGAGTTGATGACCCACCTGATGGTAAGCTACCATCGCCCGTGGTCACCAGCAATGGTGTCATTGATGGTATCATCGGACGTGAGAGAAGAGAGAAGAAGAAAGATAGATAGAACTCCCTCACAAACCTCTAAACAGACATCTTTCAGAATATTTGCGGTGTTTGCCGTCTGACATATGAAAGCTACTGTATCAACTCGCTATATACAGGTTGTCTCGAGTAATCTAACTTTGTTTTATTGAACTCAACACAAAGAAGAAAGTATTACTTATTGTTATCCAAAACTTGTAGGTTCTAATAGAGAACATGTCACCGTACACGATAAATCACATTAGGAGATTATTTAAGTTTCAGCGTAATTCAACTGAGGACTCGAGAGCCAGTTCTTAGTTTATTACTTTTACTTTCTTCACCTACAATCACATCGATTATATCACTGACTTGTATGTGAATTACATTACTAACATTTGGTGGACGACGTTGACCACGTATCATGTGGGGTCACGTGTGTTGGTTTTGAGCTACTCATGAAACAAACGTGTTTTTATCACTTTTGTTTCATAAAAGTTATTTTATTCCTCCTTAACAGGGACTGAAATATAAATCTCTAGGGACTAAAAATGACTTTAATTTCGATTTTGGAAATTCTTAGTAAAAGGTCCGATCTCCAGGGAGATCAATAGTATATATTTTATGTACAAGTAAAGAACTATAAAACACGCGCGAAATGTTTTTTACCTTTTAATTATTTTCCTATCTTCCTCAAACTATGTTCGTTAAATACTTTACATAAGAACACTGCGTCTACTTTACCTTATATTATAAAAAGTCGTACGTCTTCCTCGTGTAATGTACTTTTATTATTCATAAGATGCATATGCTTATTTTACCATAGAGCATGATGAAAAGTAAAGTGTCCTCCTCGGCAGCAATACTATTTAAAGTTCGAGTAATTTGAATCCCTCGCTCCAGTAGGATTGTACTCTAGAATCCTTCGCTCTGCTCTCGATTCGAAAAATACTCTCGATTAAAAGTAAAGTGATTTGCTTCCCTTGTAAACAATTCACTATTATATCTTATGCAGCTCCTACCTACAATTCACACGAAGTGAAATATTGCTTGCCTCGTTTTCCAATTATATTCTTATAAGTATTTTTGGTAACCCTAACCTTTATTAAAGAAAGTCATCTGCATAAAGACGATTCACTATGACATAATTGCGAGAAGCCCACGTTTAGTATTCATAATGGCAGATGCTCAACATGACTGAGCGCCCATAACGTAAATTTATATTAAAATAAAAATCGATAAATCGTGTGAGATAAGGATAAGAAGAAGAAAGAGATTACATTTAAGTAATTAAGATTAATACATCTTTATATTTTCTTACAAACTATCAATTGGGATCTACATGCCCCCTCTATTTCGAAAAAGTGTATCTCTTAGGAGTACAATATCGTTAATATTATTTTTAACTGTAATTTGTCTTTTAAATTAGGATTTGTTCATTTATGTTGTACGTCCACCATTGCGTCACTAACAGGATCTATCGCACTATTAATCCGGCTCCAAAATGGTCGCAAATTAGATTTAGTGCGCTTTAAGGTTCACACACGCTATGCCGGCGGCATAGCCTTCGGCTTTCTGCCGCATGGATCTACCAGCGGTATATGCCGGCAAAATCAGCCGCCCGCCATTCCAAATACGTTTAGCATAGGAATAGCTTGGGAACAAATAACAATTTCTGGGAATTTTAATTTGAACGTTTTTGTAATATCTACAGCAAATATAATTCAAGTATGTGCAATTCACGCGTTTTGATATTGACGTTGTGGTGTGTTCATAACAAGAGCCATTCGACAGCGTAATGGACAGGCGCCAAGCTCTTATCTGTCGGGTCTACAAACGAATTAATGAAATAGTGAGTCGAAATATGTGTAAAGTAATGTATATAATATTGTCAGCAGCACTGACTGGATTACAGTAATATCTAGTTTATAATATAAAATTAATATTTGATTTGACTTCGACGACACCAACGCCCTGCTCTCCCACGTGATCATAACTTTTATTGTTGAGGGTAGTAAGATAAGAGAATATTACCTGGATAGTCGGGCTGGTCCGCTTGAGCAGTTGGTTCCAGCGCTTATCATTATGACAATGTGGTTATAACTGGTGGTTTAATACAATATTACAAGTAAGTTATGTTTTATTTCACTTCCATTAATTTACCAGATCAATTTGTCGGAGATGGCTTTATAGGGTGCGGACAATATATTGTAGCTTGAATAAAGTAAAATATAAAAATCTCCCTGATTAAAAAAAAGAAAGTAGAGGAACGATTCACAGTCGCGTTATTTAATTAATGTTCTGTTTTCTATTACATTCGTATACAAATCGTTTCCCGGTTGTTTGTTGCAAACTAATTAGCTTGCTTGTGCTTTTTCTGTGCATACAGAATAAAACCTAAAAGTATCTATTACAATCATGATACAAAGCAATTCATATAACATTGCTATCAGTGAAAATAAGATTTTTCACAAGACAATACTTAGCTATCTATATTTTGTATAATTCGCAAAGTTTCTGCGATTCAAATCTTGCAAGTTCAATTGGAATTATATCCTTCGTCAAGGCTTTTATGCAACTTGCAATGTTTCTTAGTTAGATTATTTGTGTTTGTTTGGGTCAAAGCAAACTTAATTACAACTACTTCCTCTCATATTACCGGTGTTCCTATGACAATGCATTTTTATAATAAGCATGACCTGACACAATAGTTAGAGTTAGTTTCAGACAAAGGAATTTCTTAACGTTTACGAACACAGAAAATACATTTGAATCTTTTTTTTATTTTTAACTCATCATAATCTTTATCTATAACTTGGAAAACGCACAAGTAATTCACTTTGAATAATTTCCTTTATAAAGAACCATTGATATTCTTAATTACCCTTGAAGACTGTAGCTGGCAGCTACACATAATTATTCAAAATCCCGTCGGCAATCGCTTATTATTATGGTCGATCTCTATAACAATTTATCTCACAAGATATTCAGCTAACAATCTGCATTTTAATTAGTTACTCAAAGTGAAACCGGAATTGTTTTCAAACTTATTAATTGACTGCAGAGTGTTCGATGTAACGCTTGATTGCGCATCAAATATTATTAAAAAAAAGAATATAGATTAAAAATACAATAGAGAGCTATCGTCGAGAGTGCTAAGAGTGAATCTGTTAAGAACATTTCATAGACGAAATTGCTTACTATTGTACAGAACGATTGCAATCAGCCTAGAGATATAGAAAATTAAAGAACTCCACAATTCTAATTGACCATATTCTGTATGATGTAGATACGTACCTATTTAGGAATTCGTAGTAGTAAATCGATATAGTGATTCTGAAATCTAAAAAAGAAAACTCATTTGAATCCATGATGAGATTATTACCCTAATAAATATTGTCGTTAATCTAACTACACACTCAAATTTAGAAAAAAACATGAGTGAAGTATATTCACTTTGCGACTCACTATCGTATAGTCAACTTACCCTGATGATGCCTCTGTTTCGAAACGAAACACGAGTTGGTGGCGCTGTGTATATTCGTATATACTTTATTTATTGTAGTGCATGTTTTCTTTTGTGATATGGAGAATGGTACCAAGCAAGTCTTAAAGTATATACCATCATTTTAATCCCAGTTTTAATCCAAAAGTAGACTAATAATAACTTAATAACAATGGATTTCCGCAAATTAAGGCCTGATACTATTAACTATAGAAAGAAAATCATTTATTTCGCTACCGTTCCAAGTACAGCTACAAATGAGTATACAATAAAGATATATATTTCTGTTCAACGAGGTTCCAGCTAGCAAATGGTGGCGATAAAGGTGGTACTCAGCGACGTCCGCTGCTATTCATGTTAATGTCACCTACTTCAAAATAAGGAGAAGGTCCTCAATTCGATTATTAATCGATTTCGATATCGATTCGATATAGATTGAATTGAGAACCTACAATTATACTCTGCCCGAAATTTCACATTCGTCTCATTATCTTTAACCCAAAATGTTTGAACGTATCACTTCTACCACATGTGAAATGCACACATGTTTATTTTTTTTATTTAAAATTATATACTTACAAATCGGTCAATTTTTTATAAAAATTCTGATGATAAGTAAATGATAAATAAGTGATGATGTAATAAGTAAAATAATAAGTAAGTAAGTGTAATAAGTAAGTGATGATAAATGATCCATGAAATCTTGAAGAAAATACTTAAATGTCATGGTGATACAGCGCTTTGATATGTTCATCAATAATTATAATGTTGCTTTTTAATTTTTGAAATTTACTAATCTTTTATTTTAATTATTATTGTAAAATTTTTTGTTCTCCTTCTTGTATAAACAATAACACAGAAACACAAGAAAAACATTTTTTAATGTCTCACTGCTTTGTAAATGAATGATTAATTTTCCTTGGAAAGCAAAATTGATATGTCCATGTTATAAAAACATTGATATTACTTTTCTGTCGTGAAGCGATAAAAAATCTGACAAAGGAAAAAATAATACATTAACAATTCAACTCAGAATTTGGAAATTGAAGAAATCCAAAACATGACCGGAAAGTTTGAATTAGTTTAGTATCGATATGATTAGTTAACATTCCCGGATTCTGAACTGAACTGATTCAATTTCGTATTCAATTCAGAATATTCAGAATAATGTTCAATTACAATATTATACTCGTAGTTGTGTTTTCATGAAATTAATGGAAATAATAATTATGAATCATTATAAAATGTATTCATAGCCTGGTAACCAAATAGATTTAGTATATAGTATTTATACATATTTATGTATTTAATTATTATCATGTTGATATAAGATTATTTATGTATTGTTTGTTTGTATCTTGTCTTTATATATAGCTTATATATACTGCTTTATAGCGTATATCTGCTTGGCCTAAAGGTTAGCTAGTGGACAATACATCAAGCATTAAGCTCACTTACTATACCGTAATTTTTATTGTGGCCAATAAAATTTATATAAACAAAATAAAAAATATATAGAATAGACGATGTTAAAATATGGAAGTTTATTGTTTTTGTTTGTATATAAAACCTGTAGATACTTATAGTAGGTATTTTTAATATATCATATGATAATCGTATATATTCAATAGGTACAAAATTTGTCGAGATTTACTGCGCGGTCAGCGAAATTATACGAGAACTTTAAACTTAAAGGTCTGTAGCTGATATGGAAAATTAAGGGATTAGCCAAACTATTGAATATATTTAAATGAAGCCGTATCCAAAGTTATTCAATGGTACAAGCATTTACTGACCGTAGGTACATGAGGAAGCGTGATAATATTGTACATGTATACATACTGTTCAGTAGATATAAAGTTTTATGTGGTAAGTCTAATACTTCCGCTTCGAATCGCTTTCACATGCCTTTTTAGTCTACTACGGATAAGATTGGTCAAAATTCACAAACCTTTTGAGAATATTATAAAGAACTCTTATTGATTGCATTGATTGATTAATATTAAATTGGACACAACTTGGAACGTGGAGGATTCGAATCCAAACATCTGTCTTCTTAAGCTGTGTTCTGAGAAAGCAATAAATAAATCTCGAGAGCAGACATTACCCGTGGCCGGCATTAATTTGACAGAACAGAAGACAGACGGCAATAAGATTTTAATATAGACAGTTATATATTACACGCTAGAGGGTAAGATTTGTCAGTGAAATTTATTTAAGAAAATAAAATGCTGATATATCCGTTCTATTGAATTATTTCTAATGTTATCGATATTGGAAATCTTCATCCAATATTCAAAGTATCTACGTATTACTGAGACTTACTATACTAACTTTCTTGGATTACTGTTGGCCATTTTGTATTAAAAATATAATTTGTGAAAAATAGTATACTTGTTAATGCGATAGATGAATCCGTTGCCGAGATTCAGTAAGGGATGTCGTAAAGCTGATTTTTGCATACATACGCGAGAAGATAAAACATTTTAGGTGAAATCGTACCCCAGCCTACATCAGCCATACCAAAGGCTTTAACCACAGGTTAATTAATATTTGGCATTACCGACACAGTCCCTACCTAAACGTAGATAGATCGGCATTATTACTGGCTCCCCGACATTGTAACCTAAACTCGTATAGGACAATTCATAAACGAAATGGCGATACATATACTTATGTGTTACGGTAAATTGCAAAACATCTTTTTTATTCAACTTCAAAAAGGAGGAAGTTTTCAATTTGTGTTTATTGTATTCTTAATATGTTACCTCAGAATGTTGTCATTAAATTTTATCAACTGGTTACAACGATGCTTCTTATTTTGAAACGGTATATTTATTTCCAAATTCATCTAATACACCTTACACGGGATAAAGAGTGGAACGTTTCAGCGGATGTGAATAATTAAAAAATGTTTGAAAAAAGCAGAATTATGCAATCGAGTTAGTAGCCGTAGATGTTTCTAAAAGCTACATAATTATATTATGATATATAATTGAACTAAGGAATTAACTACGTTATTCTCTTGTAATTACCGTCTGTAAATTGAGTTAGGTTCAGTCTATTTAAATTAAAACAGAAACTCCGTAAAGTGGAGTTCCTTTCAGCTCGATTGAACGCCTCCTCCCTACTAATCTTTTTTGAGCTTACCTCTTTTTTCCGTACTTACCTGGCGTGACGTTAGAGTTCATTATGAGTTCATCATGAGATATTCATAGTCATTTTAATATAAGTAAGCGAAAGTTACTTCACTTTCGCTGTATTGCGATCGTTTTAAGTGGCGTATACATTACTTAAGTCTATTACCACAAAAAATGGAAAACAAAAATAAAAAATAAAATGCTTCAAAAACAAAAACTCCAAATTGACAGTAAGGATGAAAAATAAGTAAATGAAAAGCTCAAAATCTAACTTAATCGTTTCAATAAAATAGTATATATTGTTATATACAATGTGCACTGAAATGTAATAAATCGGTGCTAAGCCAGAAATCCAGGAAAGCGCTAAGTTTAAATGCCTTAATTAACATCGGAATACTCTTGCAAAACATTTACAATGTATTTGTTAGCCGGGCGGATCTTTATACTGACCTGTTGGGCTGCAGCCTAGAGCCCCGGGAAAATAAAGGGCAGGTCACTAGTTTAATTAAAGGAGTAAACAATACTAGGTAACTTCTATTATAAAAATAGTTATGCAGTAGCAAAATTAGTAGTTAATTATAATATATTTTAGAAACATTTCTAAACAACATGTAATGTTATTATATCGTCACTGGAAAGCCAAAGGTACTAAAGCGCCAAAAGGCGAAAAGAAGAGCGATCTATCTTTTTTTTTTGCACAAAATCTCGCACATTTTTTTCCTAATTGTTATTTCTAAATGAAATAACAAGATATGTTGTACCAGTGTTACTTACGCACTGAAATCGATATCTTCTACATATTTGTTCAGAAATTTGATTGCAACTTGCAGTAATGATCTTGAGTGTTCTAAATCTTGATGTTTCAAGACCAATCGATGGAGAAAAAAATATAATTCAACAATAAGTATATCTCATTTTAGGCAAAATGGTGCTTTAGTACTATTGGCTTTCCGGTGACGATATGTATCCAAAATTACTAAGATTTAATACTCTAGTTAGAGTACATCGCATTGATCTTAATGTAGGTATAAAGGCAAAATCTTGACTGACACGTATCATCACCAAACCCAAAACTATCGAGATATAAAACTGAAATTTTGCGTACAGTTGTCTTCTACGATTTTAAGTTATTATTTATGATAGATTTTATATTATGTTAAGTTATGATTTTATGACATCCCCACGGTATAGGGAATATAGAGGATTTATATTTAAAAATATGGCTACACTTCTATAGTTATGCATTAAAGGTTCAAAATTTGAGATGTAAGTAGATTTTATATAACTAATTATTAGGATTTTTATTTCCCGAATTTAGGTATATTTCTGCTCTAAATTTTACAACTAAAGTGTAATTTGAGTTCCTAAGAATTATTTTTAAGATATTTGGAATTCCCACGGGATGGGGAATAAAGAGGATTTACGTGTTTGCTTTTAAGTTGTCTCAATTCCGTAAGGAAATTGCGGTCATATCACACCCACGCTAGCACAGCCGCAGAACAACTAGTATAAAACAAAAGAATCTTCGTATACATCGTACATTTAAAACAAAAGTAACAAGGTACTGACACATTTTCCACAACAATAAAATTTAACCTCATCACACTTTACTTAATTTTCTAAACAAACTCCACTTCACGCTTCACGAATTTACACGCTTTAGCTCGTTTGAGCTAAAGGGCTCAGGTAAATAGTTTGAAATTAATCTATTTTAGTACGAACAGGGATAACAATTATTTTGCAGTAATAGCCAACGAGATTAGAAGTAACTTGAAATATTTTTATGCATTTTCCAGTGAATGAAGTTTCATTTTCAAATAAGTGGACGTGAAACAATGGATTGGAATTGATTAATTATAAAGAGACTGGCATATATATATTTTTCAATATATGGCACAGTTTCATTTTACCGAGGTAGATTTTAAAGGCTACACTGAATTGGTTACAATACACGTTAACACGACTATTACGGTTCTAAGTGTCATTATTCTAAGTAACTAGGTAAATTGAAGATTATCTACTAATACACAAAATATTGGAAACTGGTGTAAATGTAATCTCCAATAGTAAGAAGTCTCAGAAAAAATTGTATTTGTGTTCATTACTTACGGTGTGACATCTCTTGTCAATTCGAGGAACTAAAAGAAATTGACCATAATAATTATAAGCTTATACTTTTCGGAAGATAACATTTTATTGCCTAATTATTTCTGTGTCACGACGTTATAAGTGAATGGCTGCTGCAAAGCCAAGTTAGTTTGAAGATAGTTTGAAGCTGTTTCAGGAGCTCGGCGCTGTAAGTCAAAATGTTTCAAATCGTAGCCGCGGATCGATATCATCTGACCTAGTCATGTTTGTAATAGAATGTTGTGGGGCGGCGCGCGTAAGTGAAGGGAAACTAATTATAAATTAGGTAAGGGAAGCCTGAAGCTTATGTATGTAATAACAGTAACTTTACTAACGAGTCCTGCAATGTTTTTTTATTTGAAACGTTTGGTATATAATGAATATTTTGTTATTAACTTGTACATATCACATGTTTTCTGATTTTGTTATGAACATAATAGTCTCATAAATAAACTTATTTTTGATTCACGAAAATAAATTATTAATTATATCGAAAAAAATTATGTTAATAAAAAAACGGGTACTCTCATCTTAAAAATATCAAGGAGTTATTTTAATGAAGTTCTAGAAATTATTTTGTTTTTTTAACTTTTTATTTGATTTGGTTACATTAAATGATTAATATTTTTAAATAACTCGCATTCACTTATTGTATTAATTCGAATATTGTTAAGTGAGTAAGATAGTTTTACGGCTTTCAAGCTTTTCGGCTGTC
>DWPA01006239.1:0-11151 GCA_018251375.1 Calpodes ethlius
TATTGTACCTCGCTTATATGGTTGTATATTGGTAATACACTTCACCCGGACGGTAGTTAATGTATAGGCTATGTGGCTATCCGCGCTAAGGAATCTTGTATGAATCTAATGTGATCGACTTGGGTAATAAAAGTAATTTTATGTTGTGTTATCTCGTCAATGTAATTGTAAATCTTTTCGACTCATTCGTTCAAGATCATAGTTTATTTATTAAGTATTTCAACGCTGCATATAATGCAATGTTGTAGCAACTTTGTTTATAATTCTATTCATTCCGCTATTATCTGCACTGCTAGTAGCATTTACTCATGTAAATGTTAATGTATATTGGTGTAATTTTTCTTTTGTAAATAGTTTTACCAAAATACAGTTTGTACAAATATATTTTTTTTTGTTTTGTTCATAACTTGAAAGAATGCAATCAATGAATGAAAGAATTTAAATTGTGACACTGTATTTTATTTAATATCATTAGTAGGAATCACAGACACGAATATATGTGTTTAAACATTGATATTTCTAACAATTATCGAATATGCCGGTACATGTGGCTATTTAAGTAGTAAGTGTATTTTACAACAGTAACAATCTGTCTGTCTCTTCCCTGAACTACGACACCAATATAAAGTATACATGAAAACAATAAAAGATAACAAAAACGAATGAAAATGGTTATATCACGATAACATGATTGATACCGTTATCCTGAAACCAGTAACAATAACAAACGTTATTTTTAAAACATGAAAATACAAAATATCAAGTTATTATAATTGCTTGCTAATAAAATTGTATTAATTGCATCGTCCCATACATTAAAAATATCAAATGTATATAATAGTTATTGGTTCAAAATTAAAATTTTATTCTAGACACATTCTTAGCCCCAACCTCCATATATCATTAACGATGATTATACATCGTATATAAGCCAAATGCGATTCGCTGTGGCTCAATAAAAAAATATATGATTCAAGATTTTCGAATCGCCAAGTATTGTTGTTTAATCAGATTAATAGGTTACAAGAAAATTTTCTTTTTCATATAACTTTACGCTCGTTGGTTTGTGGATTCGAAAAATCTGTAAGTAGCTATTTATTTTGAAAACTGAGAGTATTATAAAACCGAATGAATTTGTTAAAATTCTCTAACGATGAGCTTGGTGTAGATACACCCCAAAAATAGTTATGCTACGAGAAAAATAGCATAGAAAATATATACTCATCACAACCGATTTTTTTCTTGAATAGACGATAGAATACAGACTTCTAATGTGTGTTGTGTACACACGGGAATTTCTAAGTTTAGCGTGCGAGCGACGTGGAGCTTAAAGGCACTGCCACACCAGTAATGTTATTGTGGTAAGTAATATTAAACCATATGGGTCGTTCTTTGATGAAACGGCTATTACCGCAATACTAAGATTTTCTTTAACTGATCACATTTGTATATATTTATAACATGAAGAGTTTTTTAAGCAAGTGGTAAGTTTCAACACAACTAAAAATACAAACATCCACGATTTATAACGTATACTAACAATCCGACAGACAGTTTTCAATCCATTATTTATTTTTACTAAATATTCATTAGACAAATAGGTAATTTAATACGATTATTTAATTAATATTGATCATTACATACAATTACATTTAATTTGAGTATTCAGATGCTAATGGAAAGAATCTAATTATTGATTAAATACATTCAAATATTTGAGTTCACGAGTAGAAAAATACTGAGTGTAATAAATGGCAGATTTACATTTTATCAAAAATACTGATAATGGAGAATATTTAAAAAATATTTGCATGTAATTTTATTTCAAATATGAACTTATTATGAAATTAGACCTTTTTTTATATCAGCATAGATTATTCAGATCAGTATTATTTAGAGTTAGACCTATGTTTCCGGAATGCCAGATACAAATCTGGTGCAAGATCATAAAAACTTAAACCTGGTTTAAGAAAATACATATTAGGCAACAATTACATATAGTCACCGGTTCAATCTCATAGCACTTATTATTTTAATACAACCGAGCTTGAGAAAATAAGAATGCATGTCTGAATCGCTGAAAAGAAATCTAAATATACATTAATATTACGACTGAATTAAAGAACAGCAAATACAAAAAAATACAGTAAGCGTATTGTTATAGATAACTGGATGGTATCGAAACTTAATGTTTTAGTAATAGTTCAGCTAAGACAATACAATCATAGTAACTTCGTCTAACTACAAGAATAAGAAATTCGACATTTACATTGTTGTGTTCTCCTACTACAATGACTAGAACATATGATTAAGTTAATACGTTACATAGAGCATTACTCACACACACACAAATATCAATTCAAAAAAGGAACTTTAATTGCACACATTAAAAAATAAACCTTAGCATTACACCTTGTGTACCTTGAAGATAACATGTTTATATAAAACAAAATCATTATAGAATATATGTTAACAAAACCTGCTATAAAACTGCGCATTAATATAAATGTTAAAACTGCTAAAATAATTTATTTAATGTATAAACAACACATATTTTACTAAAAACAAACTTTATAATTAAAATGAGTACTAACATAATTATAATTTGTGACAGTAACAATAGTAAAAACTTAAAAATGAATAAATTTGAATACACTTCAATACTACAAATACATTCGAATTATCGAAAAATTTGCTTTACATAGAAAAAAAATATAATCAACATACTCATTAATCTCCCAAATGATATTCAATGGACCATACTAGAAATATTATAAAAATAATCTCCTTCTTATTTAAACACATGTAAACGTTCACTCTATAATTTAATGATCAAACCTTTATTATTTAATTTAGAATGGATTCAAACAAATTTTTATTATGGCAATGATACTTGCCGTAAGTAAATTATGTGCACACAAATTACTTGTGCTTCATAAACATTGCATATTTTTTAGGTAATTAAAAGCATGAATCATTATTTATTTGCGTAGTATTGAGGGAAAGTTAATGACGCCCTTATATAATGACGTTTTGAAGAATCCGCTCAATTTTTATTAGTAGCTGATGTTCTGAGCAGTTCAAGGTCACGAGAGTGCCTCACAGTCTGCTAACAAGACAAAACTTCATACATTGCGTATGACACATTTAAACGCCAAGCCAGAAATTATATATTTTCAACCCCACGTATCCAATATTTCGCTGCAAACATTCAAGTAAAACTTTGGGGAAAGAATCTCAATGTATTGAGCACAATCATTTGAGTACATTATAGCCGCAGCCATTGTACTGGCGTTGGATTCCAGATATTTAGCTAATACTGCTTCCAACTTCTCTATAGACAAGTTGTTGTTTAAATAAAAGTTTTTGGAGAGCCTGAAACATGTCTCCCATAGACCAGAGTCAATCGGGAAGTTGCTAATACATTTGTCTATAACACACGCGGCTCTAAGAGACAAGTTTTTGTCGTCTTCCAGACGTTGAGATTTAGGAGTTTCTCTTATCAAGTATTTCATCTCGTCGCAACAACATGGTAAGTTTTGATACAAGTTGTGGTCAATAACGGGGTATGGTACCTCATTTAGGATCGACAGGGATATGTCTTTAATACGCTTGGACATTATATTGGCAATTATTATTTTACGTTCATCCTGTTTCCGCGAACGATTTTCGTCTTCTCCGTCCTGATGAGTGATATACAGTTGATCGTCTTGGGGCTCGGTCAGTAGACTCTTCAGAAGCAAGTGCAGACATTCAGCGTACGCTTTATTGTGGAAGGCTAACTTAGCTGCCATGTTGAGATTACCTGACAACATTTCCTTGTTGATCCAAGGCTTGAGAAGGAGGATTATGTCGTCGGCCCAGGATTTCTTCTTGAAGTCCCTCATAGATATCAGTGGGTTCAGGCTGGGCTCGATAGGCTTCCTCTGCAGGTCGTCGATATCGAAGGGAAACATGATATCGATTCTATCGATGGGTTGGAACAGGAACTTGTTGCCGCTGCGACTCGCCGGTATTTTGATGACTCGTTTAGTTGTCTTCATCATTATCACTCGGTTTTGTGTTTTTTCTTTATCGTTGGGAACCTGCAAATAATATTAAGTATAATAAAAAGGTTCATAATTCCTTTTGGCATTGCTTGGTAAGCAACACTGTTATTAATCACTGTCTTTAAATTTACTCAAATATCGAACGTAATGGGTTTTCCCACAAAAATGATTTGTTTTTTCACGGTAAAAAGTAGCCTATGATCCTCTTCATCCTCCCAATTATCTCCACACCAAAAATCATACCATAACGACCCTTTGTTGTACTGTGAAAGCACAAGCGAAAAGACACACTTTCGCATATATAAAATTAATATCTAATTTACATCAGTACATAATAATTGAGACACGAATAGTTTTATATGTATGCGAACTAAGATGGAACTTTTACCTTATAAAAGAGTCCTATAAATTTTCAACTAACAGTAAATAGTTAGCTGGTAGGCAAAAAAGGTACCTATTTTGTAGAGTTGAGCTTATTTTTTTATGTGTTTGAGTTAACGCAGATAACTGTCTTTAATTATTTTTTTAATTTCTTACTTGAAGGTGCATGTTGCCAGTAGCATAAATTCGTCCATCATCATCAACATATATGGTAAAGTCTCCCCCACAAGCGACCAAAGCCTTCGTTTTAGTGTCTGTTTGTTCAGTCTCTGGAGATTTCCTATTATCTTTACTAGTCTCTGCTGGTGGGTCTTGCTTTATTTTCACTTCAGTTGGTATTTGCACTTGCTTTCTATCTCCACTACCTGTGAATAAACATTTTTTTATAAAATATCTTTATTTTTTTATTTATATAGGTATCGTAGTCAATGGGGCAAGTCAGCCATTCAATTGTTTTAAAAAATATTCAGTGTCTCTTACCAAGTTGTCCATCAAAGTTAAGTCCCCAAGTGTAAATCTTTCCAGTACTGCTCAGCAAACACGAGTGGTGCCAGCCAGCTGCCAACTAAAATTTTAACATATCCCATTTATTTAGCTTTAGAAATATCGCAAATACTTAACGTATGTATAAGCGTATACGGTTAGTTTTAACACATCAGGGTACCTAAGAGCAGTACAGCTATACATGATACCATGATTAAATTGTTTTATTTAGGTTTATAACCATAAATTGCCTTGAAAGAATGTAATAAAAAGTGTATTTTAAAAATTAAGAATCACATTATCTTTCTTACAGTGATAATTTACCTCTCAGTCCCAGCTTAGCGTTTTAAAAGTGTAAAAATGTTTTTAACACATAAGTTTTAATATCCGATTTTTACGTTCGTTTGCTTAATACTCAAATATTAAATACGTACTTGTACAATACTTCCTTTCACGTTCTTCGTGTTAACGAGCTGCGGAAGTAAATGCGGGTCCGGCTGCGGCGTCACAGCGAGAGGCGTGACCTCAGCCGCCGGTGACTGGGTGACGGGGGAGGTGACGGGCGCGGGGGACTGGGTGACGGGGGACGTGGGCGCGGGCGACGGCGCGGGGGACGGCTCGGACGCTCGCCGTGCGTGCGCCGCCCGCACCTGCTGCGGACTGGCGCCCCAACACCACAGCTGACCTTTCACTGTTAGCGCCAACTGTAAATATTATAAATAGATTTAATAAATAATTTACTACCGTGAAGTTTATGTATATCTAAAAGATTACATAATAAACAGACTGTTTTACTATATATTACTTATTAGTATTTTGTAAGAATAGAAACTACAATGTTTTTTTAAATTTAAATATTTCTCAAGAATTCTAGTTTAATGGAAACATGACTTAAAACTATTAAAAGTTATTTGTTTGAAAATAAACAATTAGCTAATTTTGTTCTCAAATCCATTGTCGGCATAAAGTATGCCGAATGTGTGACAATATTACATTTGTACAACGCTTATGACACCCAGAGAACTCATACGAATAAATAAAGCCAAAAATTTTCTCTCAGTAATGTACTGAGTCAACAAATTTCTAAACAACTACAAATTTAAACAATTACAAATTTCTAAATCGACCTTGCTTAATATTTGTGCCTAAGTGTAACGATTCAGACAGTACACCATGTAATAGTAACGAAAGGTAATGAAAGACGTTTTTACCTTCATACTGAAATTTAATTTATTGATTTATGATAACTGCTAATATCATTTTGAAATGATAATAAAGGTGAATACACGTTATAGGCAGTCACGATTGTTCCTTGAACCGAGGCGATGGTGGAAAGACGATAACGATCAAAATGTTTTCAACGAGCATTATAAACTCAGTATTGTCCTAAGATATGTTTCGGCAAAATAACCACAAACTCTGTTAGCTTCATACAGTAGGCAAGATAATGATCTTACCCGTCTATTTTACATAGCCTACATATGTCAATATAGCAAAATAAATTAGGTATCCTGGTTAAAAGTTTGTACGAGTAATAAAAAAACTTTGTACGCTAGTCATCAGCTAAATAAAACAATTGTCAACGTACATTGTGGAAGTACCCGACGGCGATGCTAACGACGGGGTCGGGCAGCGGCACCCGGAGCGCGCGCGCCGCCTTGCCTCGCGCGCCGCCGCCCAGCTGGCCGAACACGCCGGCGCCACCCGCCCACACCTCGCCGTTCCGCATCGCCACCACCGTGTGGCACGCGCCGCACCCCACACTCTCCACCTACAACATCACCGACATTTTAATACCAGAATTACCAAAATGATGAGATCACGGTCGCTAACTTACTCAGGAACAAGTATCTATCTTATCTCGATACATAGATATATACATAAAAGTCTTAGCGTTGTTGCGTAAACGTGACGTTGTTAAGTTCCCGCGTGAACGGCCGTCCTGCCCCGCGTGTAAGGGCAAAGCTATGAGCTTATAAAATGTTATCTAATTAAGCGGTTCATAAGTATATCATTAGATAGTAGTCATTATACTGACTCCCAGATTGGAAATTCTTCAAAAGTTCACATTCGTTAGTTAGACAAATAGTTAGTAAGTAACTAATTAAATAAAATATGTCGTAAAAAAGTGACATGATCTCATAAAAATAAATTGTCTAACTTACCTTTCTGCCCTGAAATTTAGTAACCAATTGAGGAGTGCAGTGATCATCAATGGTGCCTAGACATAGCTGTCCATGTGCGCCCCACCTGAAATAAATTATTATTGTATTATTAAAGTTCATAAGGGATCGTAATAGAATATTAAAATTTAGAAGGCTTAGGACCGATCTTATTGACACAAATTAGGGGACCCATAACCAGCAATTTCAAAGGCTGAAAGATAGATCGATAGATATGGGGAATAGTGACCTTATCCCCACTAAAACCCTGTCTCCTCTTCTATCGTCTATTTACAAAGATAAAATTTAACACACCCCCAAGTGTAAAGCCGTCCACCCATGTCCACAGCAGCGGAGTGGTAGTGACCAGCGGCGATGGCGGCGATGGGAGCCTGCCAGTGACGCTGCACCATCAATAGCGAACCAGCCGCACTGGCCGCCTCCCCCACCGCTCCGGCCCACGCTGCCCCAACACCCAACTGACCGTATCGATTATCACCCGATGCATAAATCTGAAAATTAATTCCAAAACAATATAAAATTGTACTTTTATCACCACGAACAGACACGCAGACCGCCGTAGCGATGAACTATATTTTACAATTTATCTGCCACATCTGTGTCCTAACTCGTTACGTAACGCAACTCGTAACGTTAAATACGACGTCAAACAGATTTGACAGGAGTTTAGCGCGCTAAATAATACATTAATTGACACACAAATTAATAGGAAGAAAAATGTGTATAGAACACAATATTATTATAACCAAGTATTTGACGCATTATTTTTATCACGATAATTAAGACGTATTTGGATATTGCTGATGTGCTTAACACAGATATAATTAGTATTACTTACACCATTCTCCGTCAACACAAGCGTATGATGTCTTCCACAGGCGATGTCAATGACTCTGCCAATCAGCTCAGTGTTGACTGGTGTCGAGGTCATCATTACTTTGGCGTTGCCCTCGTCCACGACGGCCCAGTGCGCCAGGCCGCAGGAGATAGATCTCTTGGGAGCGAACTGAGTCTTCCACGTTTCTGGCTCCTGAGTGACTTGCAGGTGTATATCCGGGCAGGGGTGTCGGGCTTCGATAACACTCGCCACTTGCATAAAGGTCGATATCAGTTGGAGCATTCTTGTTGCCTGTGTACAAATAGTTTATCGACTATCTATGTAGCTATAATATTGTTTATTAAGATCTAAAGTAATAATAGGTAAAGAATTTTACGCAATAGGGATAGATAAAGCGAAGCTTACAATATCCTTTTTTCGTGTTAAATTAAATCAATTTTTATTTTTACTACTTATTGAACAATACTCTACTCTACTATAACCGACACAAATTTCTTTAACTTAAAATTCAATTTTACGTGACGTTGTCATTACTTAATTTTTATAATGTTCTATTCTACAGTTTACACGTATGCTGCTGAATTAATAGCAGAAATCGAAATGTGTAGATTCGCCACGAATCCAATAAATGTAGACGGAACTTTTATCTAAGAAACCTAGAAACCTGCTCTGCAATGGAAATTAAACCATAATGCAACTAATTGTAAGATCATTTTACATACATGTTTATAATGTTATATTTTATATTATTCTAAAGAGTAATGTATATATAATGTAACTTTCTAAAGTTTTTGTATACGTAAACTTTATTTATACGTGCGTGCATCATAATAAAAAGGGGAGCACTGGATTTCTCTTCCAATACAAAATGTAAATAATAAATCGGTATAACTCACATAAATCGAAGTTATTCCTTGTTTCAAATCTCGCATCACTGTACGCAGCTGATCTTGCATGGGATTTAACCACAGACATAAACACTGTAATGAAAAATAAAGTTCAGGTCAGGGATAGATTACATAACAATTCAATGAACCATTAAAATCCAAATTACATCCATATAGACGTCAGTTAAACCATATTGATACGCTAAAAGGTACAGTACGATATTGTTCAAAACTAGGTAAAGCTATTTACCTAAATATTTATCCTAAGTATCTAGAAGTTACATTTGATAACACGGACCAACTTTAAGACCATCGATTTCACCTTTATGTTTAATCAATTCACTTTTACCTAAATCGAGGGTATTTGGTTATTTGTATAACTACCTTCAAGATCGTAGTATCAAACTTGTTGCATTTTTCAGTTATAAAGTCGAATAGCCATTGTCCATTTTCTTCCAGCAAGATGGGTACTAAGCATCGTTGTCGCAGCAGACACACCAAAGCCCCACGACAAATGTCGCTTCTGGATTTGATAGCACCCAGCATCAAGCTCGGATGGCCGTGGTGTATGCTGAAGACTGGTACCAGCTCCCAAAGTCCTATCCCAGCCGCTATTGACGTCAGTTCTGATAGTTCAACCGCAGTTAGATTTTGGAATCTGACATCCCTGAAATTCAATAATGGTTTTATAAATTTTAATTATCAAACAAATTGAGTATGTTATATATGCACACTACAAAAGAAGTATAACTTCAAAAAATATTAATATGACTAATTACAATCCCATGGACAATTTAGTTGTTCAGGCTTTTAGGGTTATCACTCGATTTAAGAGATGTAACTATATAAATATACCGATAAATACTTGTATGGTTACATGAACTTAAATCATTTTTGACTTCTCACAATATTTACGGATTTTTTTTTCAGGCAGAAGAACGACTAAACACAAAAAAACAATAAAAAATGAAATAATGCAGTTATTTAATTTAAAGTACTTACGTATCAAACCTCTCTTCGCTGTTGGTGCCCACTTTCAACAATGAGGCCAGTAGCTTGACAGCGAGAGCCGCATTCCCGAGACCCCCCATGTTGGCCGTGTGTTTGTACATGGACAGTTCGTGGAGACGGCCGAACACACCCAGCCTGGCCACCCAACCATCGGGTTGACTCTATAGAAACATTTATATAAAGTAAAGGCTAGGCCATGAAACATACATATTATAAAAAGATCGTTCACCTAAATAAAAAATAAACCGGTTCTTCCGTCGCCTGCTGCGCTACGTAAGTCGCTCCGACGGCGAGGGATATTCGGGTCTCAAGGGTCACTTTTTTACCCGGGCGTGAGTTTGGGAGAACTAGTGACACCCGGAGAGGGATATACCCCTATTTCGCGTATTTCATATAAAATCTCGTGCAAGCGTGTGTAAGTGCGTCTTTGGAAAATCACGTCCACTCAGCAAAGTTACTATACAGTTTATACAGTTTATACAGTTATTGTGTACTCACCTGCGAGAGGGAGAAGAGATAGTGTGCGGGCGCGAGTTTCCCCCGGGACAGCAGCATGTCGGCAGCAGCACGCAGCAGTGCGGGTACGGGCGCGCCCAACGCCGCCGCCGCCTGCTCCGCGCCCGCACCGCCTCGCATTATCACGCCCACCAGCCACTCGCACGGCTCACATCTAACGACCACATAACATATAATTGAAATATTGTACTAGCCACTAACCAAACCAATTTATTTTGATATTGGCATCATTATAATGTGGAAATCGGAGTAACTGTGGTAGCTCCCAGGTCGATACACTATACATTTACAATGGGTTCTACTACCTAATCACAGCTTCAAAACTGTACTTACACAGTGTTCAATATATAAGCTCCACAGTTAGTGATGACTAGACAGGGTTCCAAGTTGAACCGGGGCAGCTGCAAGTCGCACATGAAGGTTGGTTCAAGCCAGCCAGGTGCTGCAGCCGGGGGCTCTCGAGCCGACATCAGATATGCTTTATGGACGTCACCAATCAGCTCAGCAGACCACAGCTCTGAAAAATCTCTCTTCACTCCAAGTACTGCCTCACCCTATAATTTAAATACAATGTTAAAAATACACTTATATCTAAAAACTACCTAACATAATAATAATTTTCTATACATGTATTTATTTCCCCAAGTAAGTAAATTAAGATATTACATATTTCCTATTCGTAATAATCATTATTAAGTAATATATTGTTAGCAATCTTAAAGGGTTGTAGTAGGAAAAGTGGGGGTAATTCCTATATAAGTCGGATTGTAATGTCTAAGTGACACAGACAGTTCTCTGATATC
>DWPA01006240.1:0-11150 GCA_018251375.1 Calpodes ethlius
AGGCAGGGTCACTACCAACTAGTCACTCTAATACAACATTCCTTAAGTGATTACGTGCAGTTTATGCATTATTATGTTAATTCTCCGTCGTCACTTTCAATCTCCACCCGCGGCATTCCATTATAGTTTGCAATACATCCTATCTGCGCAGTAAATCTATTAAAGTATGCTAGAAAAATGTTATCAGGTCGAGTGGAACTTATGAATATTTTATACTTTATGTTGTGATTAAATACCTGGCTTCAACCAGTTAGACGCTTCTTCGTTGGACGACACGAAAACTTATGCAATAGAACACGTGCAAAAGATAGCAGTGGAATAATTATGGACGTACCGACTTCCGTGACAGCGCCTCAAATTGTACGACTTCTAGTACGTACTTTTTTGTCCATAGAAGTGTTTTATTCATGTTGTCTTACCTGGGGCGAAAATCAAGGTTCTACGTCACTTTACGTTTCAGGGAGCGACCCTGCATTTTTTTTTTAATTCTACTTTTCTGCTTCATCATTGTAGTAAATACTTACACTAAATTGATCATGGCAACTATAACGGTTCCGTTTTAACTACGGAACCCAAAAGTTTTTTTTACTTTAATATTAGAAAACGCAAGGTGTAAAAATAAAAAAATCATTGTCAGAGCAGTCAGAACTATGAGAGGTGAAAGAGAGGTGTAACTGTTCTCTTACTTAGCCTTAGTAATTATATGTCTAGAGCTGGCTTCAAACCATCGATGGTCATTGCACAGCACGTCTCTGTTCTCGTAACTGAGGAGTCCCCGAACATACTCCATGCGAGTTCGTAATGCATGGCGTATATGTATGATTACACTGCAGTGACAACAGATAGTGTATGAAAACAACAAAAAATTTTACGCAGCGTCCGCACGTGCACTGTTCATTGTCAGTCGAATGTCAACTAATATATATCTAGACGAATCGCATCTCTATTCACGCTCATGTTCTGACATGGCAAGTGAGATTAGTTGTATGCACCAAATGACATTCTCTTTTCAGAACGTGAACGTGAATAGAGAAATGGTTTTACTAGGGGAGTTATTTACCCACACATTCGTGTAGTATCTGCACTATAATATTTCCTTCAGGGTTCTAGGAAATAAAATGCACCTACGGAATTTTCTCAAATTAAATATTCAGATTGTACAGGACAATGAAACCTCTGTCGGGGTGAGACAATCAATGTAAGGTCGTGAACCTCGCGTGTAACTGTAAGTAATGTGAAGTAACTTAAAATACAAATGTATAACTTCGGCTTTTTAAGTTATAATTTGTTGTTTATCTTTTTTTAGTATTTTATTACCAAATCTTTTCTTAGAAATTACTTCCTCACTTCTTCGAGAATAGAGTATTGTTTTTATTGGTGCCGGCTGCCTGGTTAACTAATACCCTCTTGCTTCAGTCAGCCACCAAATGTCTCTTCGGTTTCTGGCTGGAGCTTGCAAGCCCGAACCTTTTTCTTTCTTGGATCTTCTTTCTTGGCGTGAATCATTAATGCATATAACGTTATTAATGTAGGTTAGTTGGTCTGGTCGTTGTCAAATAATTAAATTAAAAAAAAAAATAATAAACCCACAGAATAAATTACTCTGTGTTACTAGGTATAGAGTAATAATAATAAAGTAAGTAAGTACTAAAATGTGTATTGAAAATAAATATATAATAATGTGAATTGACACAAATGGCAATTGTTTGTTTTCCACAAAACCACAAACGATGCAGGATTGCACGGTAATGTCAAAGTATCGTATGTGGCGTAATAAAGTTCGTGGAAGCGGCGGAACTACCGTGATTTGCCCGCGAGCGTAAACATATCATTCGTTAGTTGTAACATTTAAAATATCCAAGAATTTTTTTTAATCGTTTTTCAAAAGATACTTTGTTTACTTGAAAGAGCTTCTGGATTATGTGTTGAAAGTTTCTTGAAAAGTGTTTCTTTAATACGTCTCGTTGTAAGGGCCCTCGCCCACGGCGACTTTTTGTAGCGATGCTGTCGCGCATTCGTAGTGATACAGTCGCGATGCGGTCGCTAGCTCAGCGCCCTCGCCCATGCTCGGTTCTCCACTCACGCGCCACCCTCCTACCACTTTTCCACGGATGTCGTCCGATACGGCCGCGCGTTTGCATCGATACACTCGCAATTTAGTAGCGCGTTGGAGGCGCGTTGGTAATGGTAGTGGGGTACTAACACACGTTAGTAGTAAACGCGCGACTGCATCGCAACAAAAAGTCGCCGTGGGCGAGGGCACAACTTACCAAATCTTCTATTTGTTGTATCATAAAGACAGACTGTGTTATAAAAGAGAAAAATATATGACATATATACGTTATTCGATTCCATCTTACACGTAACATGATGTAACCACGTAAACAGAACTTGAGCTCTTGTTGTGCAATGGTTTTAGTTCCGCAATGAGTTATAATTAATTAACTTATATGTTGTACTGTGTTGCCCACAGCTTCGCCCGCGAGGTTAAAATAACAACAATAAAAAGAGTGTCGATTCCTCTCTATCATTGGTTGCTAGGCAACGCTTTGTTGTTAAGCATTTTCTTTATATTTACTGAACGATGTTCCCATAGAAATAAGATGGTAAAAAGTAGCTCATGGCAATATTCATCTTCTCGTGTATCTCTATACTAAAAATCATATTATTATATCGCTTCATTGAGCCGTGAAAGTAAGACAAACAAATGCTAATATTATATATGTGATGTGATGTGAGTTTGTTTGTCCTTCTTTCACGGTACAATAGAGCGTCGCTATTAATGGTTTTTGGTTTGGAGATAGTTGGGAAGACGACGAGGCTACTATACTATAGGCAACTTTTTACCGCGAAAAAACATCTTTTTTGTGTGTAAAGATCCAATACGATGTATATTTTAGCCAAATTCAAGTGTCTAACAACAAAGCGTTGTCTAGCGATCAGTGATTGAAAGAAATTGACAACCTATTGCTGTTTTTTTCCCACACGTGTGTAAAGCCGCGTCACATCTATTACTAGTAGATATATGTATATATTTATAACGTTCCAATGTATTTTACTATTTGTTCATGTTATAATCCAACAAACGAAGTAAACAAACGATACGCGGCGTACACTGTATGGCTCAAAGTAAATTATAAACGTACTCGTAAATAACACTTGTTTTTCTGTTGACTTGTTCACGGAATCCAATTTAATGTTTGTTTTATATTTGTGACTGTGCGATTGGTTTTTTGAATAATATCGTTTATTATTTCGCTGCAATGCAGTTATCGAAATATATTTAAGATCACCAGTTTGTATTTTTTTTTTGTTTCTGTTATTACTGAGCGTAATTATGTTTTTTATTTAATTACAGTGTTTTAAAGGACAGGGTAGGTTAAATGCAAGTTTCTCATGTCGAAGGCCAAAATTCACTTCGGATTAAAAAAATCGAAGTTTTATTTGTCTATAGTTACATAGTTAATTTAATGGTGTGGCCACCTAGTAAGCCTATACATAATTATGTCTGTATCAGGTGGTCCCACTCTTCCTTATCTAGAAGTACTTAAGTCTATAAGTCTTAATTAATGTTTATGTGTGTGTGAGAGAGAGAGTGTGTGTGTCTGTGGTGTGTGTTCGGCTGCACTATTAAAAATAATTATGGTAAGTAAATACTTATATTTCATACGTCCGTACATCGGATGAATTAAGGTACCCAACCATAATAGAATCATCTCTTTGTTTCTTGGTCGTAATCATAAATTTGTGTGATCCAGATAGAGGTGAATACAAAGTTTAATTAGTAGTTTCCTACGTAATAATAAACGTATTTTCAGGCATTCAAACGAATACTAAACCAAGTCTTCAATTTTATACGGAAAAATCATTACAAAACAAAAACTAAATCAACTCCACATGTTTTTTTAATTCATAAATAATTTACTTATTATATTCTCACCTGTAACAAAGAGTGACAGATACAGACTAAGCATAAAAGAACCAGTGTTTAAACCGTACAAAATAAACATAAAAAAATGATTATTTCCTGGATGTCTGGAACCGACCAGTCCACTTACGGAAAGTATGCACAAACATATTTGAACAGCACACAGATTCCGATATCCTTACGCGGCTGGCCGGTCGTATTCACCAACTTTGTAGTAACGTCTTCATCGGATTTTAGTGTAGAAGAAACAGAACGGGTTGAGCTGCGTTCGTATTGTACGTTCTTCATTGAATGATGAAGGCGGTTGATACTATAAGGGTTTCGTTTTCACTACCGAACCCTTAGTATAGAGAGTTATTTACCGTCAATTGTGCTAATTCAGTTATTTTAACTTTTAGCATTGTTTCTTTGCCATGTGATCGAATAAAAACATATATTATGTACAAATATCTAATTAATTTACAATATGTGCGTAGTTTGAAGAGTTAAAGCCATATGATGGGTGCATATGTTAATCTATGGTCTAATTTAATCTGTGGTCGGTGTTGGTTAAAGATGGAAGTTTTTTTTTGTTAATTAATATTTAAGTGAACCTTGTTGTTAACTGTTTGCTGACCCAAATAAAAAAATACTGAATGTCACTCATGTTCAAGTTATGTCACAAGTGTCATTGTCCAATATATTGAATAGTTTATTGTATCTTTAAGTGTATTAGGATAGTACTACTTGTTATACTCGTAGTACTCGGTATACTTGTAATACTCGTAATACTCCTAATACTTGCATGATGTATAAGTAATACTCGCATGAAACGTCATTGTCATTTCGAAGCAATGAATAAACAACACTATATCGTGAATTCATAATATTCGAATCCGTTGTTGCAAAAGCAATATTCCCGTCGATACGGTATTGGTATAGTGAAAATTGAATCTTGCCGTTCATATTGACACAGACTGATTCAATTTGCGACGCGTTCACTTTACAAACTCACGACTCGATCCAAACAAAGCAATCAGTCTCCTTTGTATATTTGACACGATGTATTGCGTTTCCGCTCTCCAACCGGAATCGCGATCACACATATGGTAAAAGGTCTTAGGCGGTGTTTAGTGGGTAAGAGTCCCACATAAGCGACACGGGCGGCCGTGTCGGTATGCTATGAGCATTCAACGTCTCTCTCCCTGTTGGAGGGAGAAAAAAAGATACGATCCACGTGTTACTATAGTGCAATATGGCCACCGAAACATCACTGTCCGCTAGTTGCAGACACGAACTTTAAATTGTAAAACGACTTTAATTCCTAATGGTTTATTAACAGTTTCACATATTTGTTTATTGCGATAGACACTCACATAAAATCTGTATTAATATTATAAATGTGAAAGTTTGTTTGTCCTTCCTTTAAGGCCCAACAGAGCGTCGCTATGGTACGATTTTTGGTTTTGAGATAGCTGGAAAAACAAGTAACTATAGGCTATGTTTTACCCCAAAATAACACTCAATTTTTGTGGAAAGATCCATTACGGTGTATGTTTCAGCCAAATTAAAGGAAGTGTTTAACAACAAAGCGTTGACTGGCAACCATTGATAGAACGAAATTGAGATTTTTATTGCTGTTTTTTTCATATTTCGGGCACATCTAGTAAGGAATATGTAGTATATACTTATCTAATTATCGGCTCGTAGACACACGTGCCCTCTCACTCTTATCGCCTACGGCCGACTGAGCCGCAGTCGATCGCCCGTGCGCTCGAGACGACATAAATCTTCCTTCTCTTTCACTCGCATACACTACATCCCTTCCTTATTTTATTTATTTTTATTTTAGTTTCATTATTATCATTATTTTATTTGTATATATTATATATTTATAATATTTCTATCATTACATAATTATAAGGTATTATAAAATTAAATATTAAACGATTATGATGGTTTAGGAATTTACTATCATTATAGTATCTTAACATTTATACAATTTTAACAAATGTAATTAGAAAAATCAACCAAACTATATACGTATTTTTTTTTTTTTTTTTTTTTATTCGATTTTATTCAGATTCCAGATCATCTTCCATCTCCTCTTCCGAATGATCTTTTGGCACCTTATCTAAATCATTTTCATTAATCTCTTTATTCACAGATTTCCATTTTCCTTCTACTTTTTTTAAATGTATGATATTTCGTCTAAGGTGTTGTCCTGTTTCGTCATTCTTCACCTCTACATCTCCGCCCTTTTTTGACAAAACAGTATGCTTGGCCGTGTCAAAATTTAAATTAAGTTTATTTGTTTTGTTAGTATTCTTGACGTAAACTTTATCTCCTACTTCTAGGTCTACGCCTCGCGCTCTTCGCCTTTTATCTGCATACTCTCTTCCTTTTTCTTTTCTTTCTTTATCTTTGTCTCTTACATCCATGTCGGCAAAACTTTGTTCCGCGATATCTATCATTGGTATTTTGTCTCTAAATTTCCGTTGAAAGAATAGCTCTGCAGGTGTTTTGCCAGTCACACTATGTGGGGTGCTATTGTACATAGTCAAATATTCCATTAATGCTTCTTTCCAATTTTTTCTCTCTACCTGGCATATCTTAAGGCGTTTAATGATGTCCCTGTTCTGTCGCTCTACTTCTCCATTCTGTTGCGGCCAGTAGGGTATTGAATGAAATAGTTTAATATCATTTTCATGGCAATAGGTTTTGAACTCTGCACTGATAAATTGTTTCCCATTGTCAGAAGTTATGGAAACTGGATGTCCCAGTCGGCTAAAAATGTCTTTAAGTAAGCGTATTATTTCTTTGCTGCTAATATCTCGGCACGCTTTAATTTCTTTGTACCTCGAAAAATAATCGATCACAACTAAAAGGTAATCGCCGCTGGGTAATGGACCTAAAAGATCAATAGCAATATCAACCCACGACTGGGTAGGTAGTTCTCTCCTCTTGAGTGGGTGTGGAGGATTTGGTGCCGATACCAGCGTACATCCTTTACAGGACCGTACTAAATTCTCTACGTCCTTATCGTAGTTAGGCCACCAAACTTTTGCTCTAAGCCTCATCTTCATTGCGACCATTCCAGGATGTCCCTCGTGAGCCGCATCTAAAACCTGTCTTCGCAATAGTGTCGGAATAACTATTTTAGTCCCTCTTAATAATATATCCCCAAAGAAACATAGCTCAGTCTCAATTAGCTTATAACTTTTTACAGCTTCATCCCATGTTTTGTTGAACAAACCCTGTTTCACTTTTTGTATACAAGTATCAATTTTTGAATGAGTTTCGATATCTTTTAGCGATACAGCTACTGGTCTGGCATGGTCAATAATATCCTGAACGTAGTCCTTGTAGTTAGTTTTATCCTGATTAAAAGTACATAGTCTAGACAAGGGATCGGCGATATTGTTTTTTCCGGGCCGATAAATGACATTATATTTGTATGATTGAAGTCTCATTATCCATCGCTCAATGCGAGCACAGGGTTTGGACCTCGGACCAAATATCACCTCAAGTGGTTTATGGTCGGTAATTAAATCAAACTCCTTGCCATACAGAAACATATGAAAGTGTTCCACAGCCCAAACCAAAGCCAAAGCCTCCTTTTCAGTCTGGCAATACCTACGTTCGCAGTCGCTAAGTGTTTTGTTTCCAAACCCAATAATACGTGGACCACTTTCATTTGTCTGTACTAGAATTGCTCCGAGCCCGACCGGGCTGGCGTCCGCAAATACCATCGTCTTATCGTTTACGTTATAGTAACCCAAGTTTGGTATGTCACTCAAAGCAGCCTTTAGAGAACAAAAGGCAGTTTGTTGACTTTTTCCCCAAGAATCCCTAATGTCTGCATTTCTCGCTGATTTTCGGCGAAGTAATTGCTTTAGTGGTTCTGTGACAGTAGCCATATTAGGGATCCATTTCCCAATATAATTGATTAGTCCTAAAAAGCTTTGTAATTCGGAAATGTTGATAGGGGTTCTAAAATCTTTTATCGCCAGTAAATATTTATCTAGTGGTCGAATTCCTTGATCTGATAAGTCATGTCCTAGAAATTGAACCTTAGTCACTCCGTAGATACACTTATCTTTTCTTATCATAATGTCATTCATCCTTAATGTTTCTAATACTTTTTTCAACCGTTCGTCATGTTCTTGCTTGTCCATCGCATATACCAGAATGTCATCAATGAAATTGATTACCCCTTCGCATTCAATTAACACCCTTTCGAGTGTTTTCTGGAATATTTCCGGCGCACAGGTAATTCCAAACATTAACCGTTTAAAACGGTATAATCCCTTACCCGATATAAATGTCGTAATATGTCGTGAATCCGGTGTCAGCTCCAATTGATGAAACGCGTCCTTTATGTCTAATTTGCTAAACATTTTAGCATTTTGAATTTTTGGTAGAAGCTGTTCCATAGTCGGGAGCGGATGGTTTTCTCGTTTGATTGCCAAATTTGCCCGCCTCATATCGATACACAGACGGACATCTCCATCTGCTTTTAAAATTGGTACTACCGGAGATATCCATTCAGACGGCCCTTCAACCTTTTCTATAATATCTTTTTGCAGTAATTCTTCTATTTTAGAATTTATTTTTTCTTCCAACGGAATCGGTATACGTCTATAAGGTTGTACTACAGGCTTAACATTACTGTCAATAGGTATTTGTATCTGAATATTTTTGAATTTAGGGAAGGGTTTCGTCTCCACTTGATTTATGTCTAATCCGAGCTTTAGTACTCCTAACGCCATTGCCGTATTCTTACCCAATAAATTACGTGTTCCTTTGCTAATCACATAAAAGGTGGCGTTTTGTGTTTTTTGTCCAATTTGAATACTTGCATTAAAAGACGTTAATAGTTCGAGAGGAACATTACTGCCATATGCAACAAAAGTTTTTCCTGGATTTTTTACTTCTTGTCCTATCTTCAAAATTTTTTCCTTAATTTCAAACCAGGTCTTGTCTGTTATTAAGTTATGTTGGCATCCCGAATCAATCAGCATTTCGATTTCAATTCCGCCTATTAAACAATTAATTGTATCGTTATAATGAACATTAAAAACGTAATCAATTTTATCTTCTATCGCATTCGCCTGTTTGATATCATCACTCCTTTGATTAGACTTCTTAGATCTTTTCACATCCCCACAATTTTCCGCTTTGCTATCTTCTAAATTTCGTTTTAAGTTCGTACTTTTACACTGAGCTTGAAAATGTCCCGTCTTCTTGCATTTATTACATATTTTCCCTTTAGCTGGACACTTGACATCGTAAGCTAGATGATTCCAGCTACCACAGCGATAGCACGCCTTTTTAGTCCTATTAGTAAACGTTCTCTCTTTTACATTTCCATCAATTTTATTAACTGTTTGCTCTTTTCCCTTACGACCGAAATCCCCTAATTGACGTTCCACTACTTCAAGAGTGTTAGCTTCCGATATCACTTCAGTTAAAGTAATCTTTTCGCCAGCACGAAGAAGTTTCTTTCTGAGTTCTTCTGATGAGCACTTTTCAATTATCTGATCAATCAAACTATCATCCACATCAGTAAATTGGCATTTCAAAGCTTGTTGTCTAAGTCGGACTAGATATTTTTCAAATTTCTCATTTTCTTCTTGTTTCATTTGTCTGAAAAGGTGCCTTTCATACCGTTTATTTTGCTTGGGCGCAAAATATTCATCTAGTTTATTTATTGCTTCTTCAAAAACATCTACATCCTGGTCATTACCTTCTATCGCTTGAATATAACCACCCGGTATATTAAATAGTATTTCTTGTAGTTCTTGTCCTCCCCAATGCAACAAACTCGCGCGTTTTTTAGAACTAGTAGTAACATCAGCTGCTTCGAGATAAATGTATAAACTCCTTTTCCAACGTTCCCATCTAGTTCCCACTGATCCAGCTTCCCCATCACATTCAAATTTTTCTAAGGTGAGGCTTGACATTTTTTTTTTTTTTTTTCTGAAACAAGGAAACAAATAAAGAATGTTTAACATAGGCCATCAAAGGGCATCATCCTTGAAGCAACCCGTAACATTCATTATTCCTTCCTTGATTTATTCGCTCAACAATTATATTCAATTATTTTTTTATATATATACTTAATATTTAACTGTAACTTTAATCAATCCGCACACTTCGTGTTAAGGGTGTCACCCTGGTGCAAAATTTTTTTTTTTTTTTTTTTTCGACGGGCGTCACCCATAGGTATGTAGGACTGTATTTTACGGGCGTCACCCAAAAACAACTTTTTCACTTGCACCACACGTACTTATACGAAACCTTATTTACGGGCGTCACCCGAAATCATAACTTCTTTCCACGGGCACCACCCGTATATGAAATCTTATTTACGGGCGTCACCCGATAAGAAAACTTCCTTCTACAGGCACCACCCGTATACAAAACCTGAGTTACGGGCGTCACCCATATACCAAATCTCCATGTATCATAGAGACAGTTAGGTATATCCACATCATATCGCATCGTGTACTTTCAGACATAACCTGTAATACACTGCATTACCAAATTCTCACAGACATTATCACAGATTTGGTTCAATTCCATTTAGACGCCTCGGTATAAACATCATTATTAAAAACTATGTTAAACAATCAAACATGTTTAAGTAAAGAAATCAAGCAAGTCCTCGCGACGTTGTTCTACTAATACTGTACTAATATAGGTAAGTAATGTACTGAGCAACATATCCATCCACTTACCGAACATATACATATACACCTATTATTAAATCGATCAAGTAGTTCAAGACTCCATTTACTTTAATTTACGTTTAGACTATGACTTTTTCTTTTTATAAGTAGGTACCCCGATCTATTATCTGATAAATATAATTAACTGCTAGAAAGCTTGTACAGAATCTAAACTATTTCGTTTCACTCGCTCGTATCTAAACAGAACTGTAATATAAGTAGGAAGTATAAACAAACGTACCCGCACTAACAAAACAAAATATCGCACAATCGTCGCGCAGCTACGGCGCTTAAAATTAAAGAATAATATCAGCACAACTACGTAGATTTACTCGCAAAACACAAAATAACGTAAAACACAAGACAAGGTAAACACATATTCCGCACTGCGATCACCTATTTACTTAACTACAATTATTCATGTCACACTCTTTTTTTTTTTTTTTTTTTTTTTTTTTTTTTTTTTTTTTTTGGTTTTTTTTTTTTTTGCGTTTATCTTTTTTGTCTAA
>DWPA01006241.1:0-11150 GCA_018251375.1 Calpodes ethlius
AAGGGGCGAATTCGCCGCGAAACGTTACGCGCGAATGAAACGCGTGTTAGCGAGATACTAGGTGCCAATACATCGATGAAATAGAATGACAAAAACTTTCGCATTTATAATATGCGTATGGATTTTATACCAAACTAATACCGATTAAAATAAATGTCCATTACAGTTTCACTGACGTACACAGTCCACGCAGGGGTCGAATGACAAATAATGATTAATGAGTTTCAAGTAAATATACTAGACCTACAGCAGGGGTGAGTACAGTTCGATGACTTAGCCTGGTAATAAATCTCTCCCTTGAGAAGTTATAAATAAGCAGAGTTGACAGTATCAGGTAGATGAGACGTGCTAAACCTAATCCTATACTAATTACGAAACTTAGCCTTTAAAATGAAACAAGTCTTTATTGCATAGAAACAACAGGCGAGCTTAATGTTAACATTAAAAGTTAGCGCACCATTATCTTTAAACCAGCCAGCGGCGATGTGAAAATGTGGACAGCGCTTGGCCGAATGTGGGATATTAATATTTATTATTATTTAATTGTTAACACATAGATCTGTATGATAGTGATGTAAAGTATACTCTCTCAATACTAATATAAGATTTAAAGTGTGTTTACAATACAAATTAGTACGTCAAGATATTAGAATCGATTTTCCTTTCAATCGATTATATAAAAAGCTATTTTAGTTTGCTTTTCAGTTATTAATTATGTAAATATAATTAAAAATGTGTTCTGTCACATCTAATACTATGTTAAGCTCCAAAAAGTATGAATGGATAAATTAACAATTATCTATCTGCATATAGAACTAGATAAACAATTGATCAACTCGCAGCGAAGTCAGAATCACTCTGAGATAGCTGACGAGTGAGAGATGGCGATAACACAATGAAGGTTACGGAGATAGAAACATTGAGGGAAATAGGGCAAGCGAGCAAAACGTTTATGACGTGAAGTCATAACTAACGTTGGAAAATACCCGATGATTCCGGTACAAATCGATTTATAGGCTGCGCAGACGAGCTATTTTTGTCTGTTGAGTTTTTTGAGCTATGTAAAATTAATCATAATAATGATAATAAAACCGGCTTAAAGCCGAGATAAAACGAATAACTGTCCCACTGCTGGACTCGGGTCCCCTCGCACTATGTGAGGTTACAGGTTATAGTCCATTACATTGGTCAAGTGCGGAATGGAAAACTTCACACGCTTTCGAGAACATTATGGAGAACTCTCAGGTGTACAGGTTTCTTCACGATGTTTTCCTTCACCAAAGCAAATGATAATTAAGTTGTACTTAGTGTAATATGGGTGAAGTTACCTGAATTAAATTATATAAAAATACTGTCTACGCTAATTCTATGTAAATTGCGAAGGTATCGACAAAAACTATGAACAAGACGGTATTATATAAAAAAAATTAACGTGCGTTGAGTACCTTACTTTTTTTTAATTTTTTTTACAGTTCCGGGGTATTATTCTCCGCGGACAAAAGTACCTCGTATACGTAAAACAAAAGGCGTTTCTTGGTTATTTTAAAATAAATATTAGAACATTCATTACACTATACGTAAATTTAAACTAAAGCCGTTCAAAAAGTCAAATTCGTTATGAATACATTTCAGCTTCAAACACATTTCTCTGACACGGAAATGGTTTTAACTTTAAAAGATTTTCTTTATGTATTATAACGTTTTGGAATCTTCATACAAATTTAATTTTCAATCACATACTTTTGAAAATATAGATGTCATTTGTAATTCAAATATATAACATAGTCTAGGCGATTGAATTACTTTAGTATTATTTACTCCAGATAGTGACGTCATTCACTTCACGTTAATAATTTTACGTATATTATAAAGGATCACCCTGCAAAAATGAGATGGTTTTTCACGGTTAAAAGTAGCCTATGGCACTCTCCATCCTCCTGATTATCCCTACACATAAAATCATGCAATAATGACGCGACATTGAGCGAGAAGAACAAACAAACTAATAAACAAACAAAGCAATAAACACACTTACGTTTATAACGGTCATATCAGTATGAACGCCGTCTATAAACTAAGATTTTTATTATCTGGAACATGATGTGTTGGATTTGCTTATATCAATCAAAGTTCAGTATCTTATGTACTAAAATAAGTTATTATTTTACATGGATACGCGCAATTGGACGTAGTTATGCAAAATAGATCCAACCACAAAAACTAGCTTTAGAAAATAAGCCTTTTAGTTAAATTGTTATATTAAAATAACGATACTATAGCTTGTGTTTAAATTTCATTTAAATATTTCATTAGGAAAAACGTACCATGCAGATTGAATATTTTTAGTATATATCAAAGTTGATGTGGAGACGCTATCTGTGGTATTATTAAAAAAACTGTTTTTGGTTGGTTCCATTTTGCATAACTACATCCAATTGTAAGACGTAAACAAAATATTTATTGAAACAACATAAACAACTCGCTTGTTCTGCACGCTTCACTTATTCTAGTGTTCTCGCATGATGAAATAATATTTGCTTTGAATAAGATTACAATTTTATTGTTGTTGGAACAAAGAAAGTTTTCTGTTAGGAAACTTAGTGAGAGAGGCTAGGCTAATATGCACCGGTGCGTTTGCATGTTTTCGGTTTCTTCCCATACGCACTAGATGGCCACTGACGCGATTTTTACTAGATATAAATGCCATTTAACTGATAATCGGGTAGGCTTCGATGATTTCCTCTTTCTTAAAAAATATATATAAGTAGCTACCATTCATCTTGCGCATTTAAAATATATCAAAATTTGAAGAAGCTGTATGCAATGTCGTTCCTTATTTTTTTTTATTATCTTGAATCTATAGTTTTAAATTACTAATTCATGAACTTTTTTTTAATTTTGTTTATTTATCTGTTCAACGTACCTTGAATAGAAAAACAGAAAAATTTAAACCTTATTGATTGATCGTTACTGTAAAAGGAACGGATGTTTCGTGGCAGGGACTCGGCCTATAAAACGATTATTTTCGATTAGAATAAAATGAAAGAAAAGCGCCGCGTAATACCAAAGTAATGTTCGAGAATGAGACAGCAATATCAAAGTAATGTTCGTTATACGTTGTGTGCTTGTAACGTTATCCTAATGTGACAAAATGACAAGTAAACATAATTGATGATGCCTTAACAACGCCATGTCGAAGTTACGGGGAATTTGGGGAAATACTTACCCATATTAGATCTAAATATTATACAAACTGGGTCTAGTTATATACCCTACTAAAGACCCGGCCACGCGTTGCCGTCGCTCAGGTTTACGTTATATTATATTGTAGTAAACTATTTAATTGTACTTATTACTATATTGTAGTACTATATTGTAGTGCGTCATATGAACAGTGTAGATCCGAAATTGTACTGTTGTCCCGCCATGTTACCTTACATCGCCATCTGTTGAAATCTTATGGAACTAACAGATAGTAAACAAATAATTTGTTATAAAAAAAATGTTGCAGCTATAAATTTAGATATAAACTATCCTATCTTTCAAGTTGGAGCAAACTGTGTGCACAATTTTATTAAAATCGGTTAAGTAGTTTAGGAGTCCATCGCGGACAAACACCGTGACACGTAATTTATATATATAAAGACGTATACAGTCGAGTACTAAATCTACATTATAAGTGAATATAAATTTACACTTTTTATGGTACGCAATATTTTTTCTGAATATCGTCTCAAATCTGAAGTTTTAGTATCTGTAAACCTGATCTATTTAGAAATTATATTATTTTATGGACAAAAAATATGTATTTATCTAGAATATTAGAACTATCTATTTTATATATTTACATAATACTCTCCTTGGTACTTTATACAATGTTCCTTAAGCCTAACTAAACCAATTTTTTTTTAAACTTGCCCATCTTGAACCTATGTGTCAGAAAACACTACTAAGTAAGCAGTCACGGCTTCTTCGCGCTCAAAAGTCTTTCTTACTTTTTGCTACTGGGAATGAAGTGAAATCATGAAGACTTAAACCAGAGATGTTTCAAGAAAAAACTCTGTACGGGACGTACGTAACGAGATATCGTCATGCAGAATAATTCCTTGAAACTTGCCTTTCTTTTTCCTCCAATGAATTATAAAAATTTAAAATATTTGGGTAGTATTGCATCTTAGCAGTACACTATTCTGAATATATACCTTTTTAAAAATATTATTCGTGAGGTATGTTAGTGCGATGGGTGCGATTTATATTTTTACTATAGAAAATAACAGGAAGTTCATCATGCATTGGTGAGCGTGCAGATTAAATTAAAACTTTGTGGCATGGGAACGTAGATTATGAATATTCTAGCAATTTTCGTAATAGGTTACATTATACAGGACCGAAATCACTAGCAGATCCTTGCACACTCCTCACTAGCACAACTCCTCGAAAATCATCTAAATTCACTCGTGACAAATCTTAAATTAATTTGATTCTATCTTATTTAGCAAACATACATAGGTAACTATTATACTACATACAGTTCAATTTTCTTTAAGTTATTACTAATCCTAAACTTAATCAATCGATTTAAATTGTTTTAAAGTTTGAAATTTTAGGAGGTTTATTTGATGACTGTATAGCTGTTCCGTCTTTTGTTTGAAATGTGCGTTAGAATTGAGTTTCCAAAGGCGGCTACGATTCAGACCCATGGTCATTATATCTCATCAACAAGATTTACTGTAAAGATGAGACGTAGGACGTGTTATTGGGTTTCAGATAGGTTAGGCGTAATTTAGTCGTCGCCTTAACTCCTCAAGACTGAGGCTTCTACAGTAAAATAATATGCATTTACAGAGAATATTAATTAATGCAAATATGTACGCAAGCAAATGTCCTAGCTGAAAAACCTTCATTTTACAATGCTTGCAATGTTGCGAACTATGGTGCATTAGTTATTATTTAGCCTGCAATGTCCAGGGGGTATTTGATTATCGAATTTCATACCGGTATGGTAAGTATCCGGTATGGTATCTGTGCTAAGTCGCTGGTGAGCGTACGCATAGTAAATAATATGTCTCTCATGAGTTCAGGTCCCATGGTGGTTATTTTTGTCACCCTCTTATTTTATAGGCTCTCTGATTTCAGCGTACGACCTAATATCCAGGCACGCAGTTTAGAGTGATGTAATTTGTTTTTCCAAGGTATGTTGGCTTCAACCCACTTCAAGGTATGGGTTTATTCTAATAATTGAGGAGGCTTAAATAATACACCACAATGCTGCTACAGTGTCAATTACTGGCCAAACCAACATGTTACAACACCTCCAATAACTTCAACATGGCTAGGAATATCGCTTGATTGTCTGATAATATGGTTTGACTCATTGCACTTGATTTGGTCCAAGTCTCCGGGTTTGGGGCTTGCGAGTTAGCTATATGTAGTTACTACGATTTTAGCCTTTCGTATCATCTGTGTATACTTTCCAGGTTCCAATTGAGTTTTTGGTCTATTATGATTCTAAGGTACCTTATTTCAATAGGTCTTTCTGTCTCTATATTGTCTTTTATCACTCAAGACTTACCATTAGGCCATTGCAGTTAAGCATTGTCTTATATTAAAAAAAAAAGATAATGGAACAGTATAATTATATAAAAAGGGAGGAATTATGGACTTCCTAAATGCTGCCTCGTAGTAAAGGGACAATATATTTTTTTTTATTTACTCTGCATTCAAGTTTAACCTTGTAATAAGTTTGACATACTACAGGAGCATGTACCACATATGATTATGAACAAGTTGTCTGATTAGACTTGGGTATCCAGATGAACTTCATTCAGCTAGATTAGGAAATCAACCAATTGGCTCACAGCAGGAATGTATCTACTGTACTTCTCTTTAGGATAATATCTTGTTACGGCGATCTATAGGGGTGTCGAATATACATACCCTACATACTATTAAATTATCTGTCTTTGATAGTAATATATTTAATCTGTAACTGTGATTAGGAAAAAATCCTTGAGGATTTCTTGATCCTTTCTTTTTTAATACCAGTCACCGAAGGGATTTGTTGAAACGATGGCGTAATTTGACTTTAGAAAAGTGTTTGTAATAACAAACTTGGAGTTAAATTTCATTTAAGTTCTGCATTTGGTTCAAGCCCATCTCCTCAAACAAAAATATCGAATTCGCTACTGGCCGAAGTCGGGAGGGTATTCTCTAGTATTGACATAATCAAAGTTTAAATTTGATAGGTCATTCAGTACGTAGCGGGTACCACAAGTGCGTAGAGAAAAGCTTGGTTTTGGCACCGTTAACCACTTTGACAGTGATCTGCTTGACGCATGCGCGGCGCTGGCGAGCGACCTTCTCGCGTCCTTCCTTGCCGCCAGTCGACGGCTCACGCCGCATCGTCTCACATACTCATGTAAATAAACAGGAAAACTGAATAGTTGCACTCTCACTTTCGCTTTCGTTCCATATCAATGTGAGCCGATTACGATACGCGAAGTGATAAGGTGATGTGACATTCTGTTATTAACCAATTTAAATTTAGAAGACATCGACTAAATAAGGTCAGTGTATTAATTAGTTTAAATTATAGCATGTTGTAATTTATAAAAAAATATGTTTCAATATCATTACAGATTATTTGTGAAAGCGTTATTTTTATTTATTAAAGTGCAATGTTAATGTTGGAGATATATTATTGTCTGAAGGAATTAAAGGACGAGACGGTCATGACCTTGACCTTAACCTATGTCAATAAGTGTGCGAACTCTCTGTTGCCGCATGTAGCGTTGCCCAAATTAAAAAAGTAAACAAGTAGTAAGTTGTGTACCGGTAGTACGCACAGTTATTCTTATTTATATGTACATTATTTAGCACATAGGTACCTACTTCATAAAATTAAACACTTAAATAATTTTATCGGGCTGTAAAAATATAGTTACCGTCCTGCTTTCTGCACAAAATAATACTTGAAGTTTGGCATGTTTTAGACAATGCATTGTACAGTACATTCATTGTGATTATTTAAATTTTTGTACAAAATTATTTTGTCGCTTAAGTTATATCTTTTGGATATTTTTATACCAATCTGTTGCGGGAACAGAAGGATGTCAGAGATTTCATGAAATCACGACATATTACGAAATTTCAGTAAATGTTTAATGGTTGAATCTGTTGCATCTTATTACTGAAAATATCTGTTGATATATAGTGACATTCAACTAGATACTAATTTCAGGGAAATTATGAAAATTAAAATTGATTAAATCTCTTACCTGTTTTAGTGTAAAGATGAAACAACGAGATATATAAAGTATTTATTTAATATCCATGCATAGATATTCCAGTAGAGTGTGGTGAGTGACTGCGTTCGACATTGAGACGAAGACCTCGTAGCCTAGTTGGAAGTGAACCAGCGTGCAACGAGAATTGAATCAGAAACTCCATTTTTTTAATACTTTTTGGAATACAACCTTTATATTCATCGTGTATAGAATTTTAATTTGGCTTTTCATTGTTATACATATAAGCCCATAAGCGAACGCAATAAACGCTTACACTCTCATATTCTTGCGTTAAAACCGATTGTGCTGCGAATTGGGAACAAACTTGTCTGTCAAATTAATAACTTTCCGGGTTGGAAGTTCAACCCGGAAATGTACTTCAATTGTATTTCCAACTACGCTATGAGGTTATCAAGAACTTTTGACTGAAAATTGTCTCCAAATCGGTCATGATATTTTGAACAGTAGTAGTTAAAAATACGACCGAACTCTCCCCTGAAGCGAATAATATCTTATCTTATTTAAGTACATTCTTAGCCATTCTTAACATATTATCAAATTCAGATTGCAGTTGGCAACCTGTCTTTCACTTTCCATTTAACAATGAATGGTTTAAAAAATAAATATTTTTAATATCTAATTATTACATCTTTTCACCAATTCAGTTAAAAGATTACCTTAAATTTCGTAATTTCTCTGAAACTAGAAATTAGTAAAAAGATAAATCACTTTTTTTTTATTATGAACACATCATATATTTCAATATCCGGCATTTCTATGGATTGCGTGAAATGCCAAGGTATATCGCGAAATCACGGACATCCCCTATTTCTTGCGATATATCTACATCTATACGAATACTATGAAGAAGAATGATGTGTATTTTTGTTGTTTTAAAAAATATTTCATGTTGTATTATTACTTTTTTAAAGTTTCATGATATAAGATCGTAAATCGATTAAATAGGGAATGAAAGATTGTTTAAAAATCCGTGGATTATATGAAGCAAGCTTTTGTAAAAACTTGTATTTAAGTTTTCTTTAAATATAAAAAAACTTGCATGTTTTTTAACTCAACCCTAAAATGGTAAACTAATGAAGAAACTTTGTTTGAAAATTCACCACTTTTAAAACAGACCCATCAAAATTGTGTCTGTCTGGTTAAAATATTGTAACAGCTGTTCTAAAGTATTAATCTCCGAGGTGGTAAGATAAGGGATAAAAGTTGATGTCAATAAACTTTGAAATTACTGAAACCTTTTTAATAATCCATTTACTATTAGAATGTTACATTATCTAGAAAGTAACACGCACAGGCAATTGTTTTATCAAAACGATTTTTTTTCTCCGTGATTGTTGAGATATTGCATAAAAATTTTATCGGCTGTACTAGGACTGTGATAGGGTGACGATGAACTATAAAGTCCTTGTACGTACCTAACGGCAAAACCCCGCAATCATTGGTTTAACAATTGCGTAGGCCAATGTCTCGGGCAATAAGCGGTGACAACATGATTATTGGTGGCTCGATTTATTAAATACGAGACGAGAAACGGCCCGCCCGCTCGCCTCGTAAATAACAATCAAGCAAATCTTATAAAGAGGAAATAGGTGTTTCATTTGGAGTCTGTTGGGATGTAGCTTCTTTAGGTTTGTGATACTTTCATTTGTACTTAAAATTATTTTATTCTGATTAGAAATAAAAAAAAAATTGTCATTACGTAAATCTTGTGGAAAACTCTCCCCTTCCTACAAAATTACAAACACTAACTTCCAGGAGAATTTCAAACATTTTTGTTTATGGGTTATTAAATTTTTTCCTAGATATTCACATTTTTCAGACACATCTGTGTTTAACCCGGTAATTATGGCGATAAAAATGACACGAGACGGATGTGGGCAGTTTCGTTAATAAATGCGTTAATGTATAAACAAATTAACGAGAAGTAAATTTTTTATAAACATTCAATAATATAGCCAAGGTTTTAATCAAGACACATTCGGGTATTGCAGTTGACACTAATGTTGCCAGATGTGGCAATCCAATGACCAGCGCAACCTCTGATCATTTTGGGGGCGTCTGACTGGCTGCGACGGAAGCATGCCTTAGGACCCGCCGCTCAAAAGCGGGGTTGACCCTCCACAGGGAGACTTTAGTTCTCCCAAGTTCATGCCCGGGTAAAAAGGTGACCTTTGCGACCCAAATATCCCTAGCCCTCAGTAGCGACGCATGACGCACGGTAGGCGATGAAAGAAAATATGGTTCTTTCCTTAACCTTGGACTTGACTTAAATCCAAAGATAACTATTGCTGTTTCCTAGGTTTCCTTGTTGAAGATGACTACATTATTTTAATCCCTTTTAATATTTATTCAAGTAGACAAGTTTAGATAACCAGTTTTACATCAATAAACATATTAAGTAATATTCAATACAAATACACTTTTCAACATCGAACTGATGCAGCCGAAATTACTGAAGAATTTTTTTTTTTTTATAAATACATACAAATGAAATTTGCCAAGCTTCTTTCTCATTCTCATATACAATCTACTTCCTTAGATCTCATAAATTATTGTTTTCTTAGACATAAAAATCCCGAGTTATAAACGGACAGTCCAATTCGATGCTGTAATTGCATAGAAATTAATAAACATACTGAAAAATTGTTCAATACACATCAGGTGGGCATTATTCTGATTTAAATGTGCTATTTGTTTTAGTCTCTTCCCTGGAATGAATAACAATAATATTATCTTCCAATTTAACTTTTATTAAAAAAAGACTACACGTCTCTTTATAAGCGTGAAATAGTGAATTTAAATGAGTAATAAATTGTTTATCAACTAAGTTTTATACTTTGAACAAACACTCGTACATTTTGATTTTTTTATTATAAATCACCAACGTAACCATACGAAAAAGTGAAACCAATAAAACTCCCCATACTTAACTCTACAATCGCAATAATTTTTAATTTGCGCAGTCATTGATACATTCAATAGGAATTAAATTCTGATTTATTCAGTTTTGATACACTCGATACAGAATTATTTACGGCCTGTATCATCACAATCAATTTTATTATTGGATTCAAGTGGAGAGGTGTACGTTGGTTTATGTACCATTCAAGTAGGGATCTTACGCCGGCGTCTAACTTTGCTTCAGCATTCTCTTATCGTACTGTGGTCGTGAACCTTCGCTTCCTTCGAAACTTAACTCAAGAAATTAATTCTGTTTAAATTAGAAATAATTTAATTTGCCGTTATGTTTGATTTTCGAATTAGATTATTGCTAGCTTAGGTTTTGTAATACATGAAACAAAAAGTGAAGGTTGTTGTTGTTGAAATAAACAAAGAATTTATTTTGTTGCAAAAATAAAGTTTGTATTTGGTGTGGTTTGAAATATTTACTTTTATATTTCAACCTTTATCTTTCATAATTTATTTATACTTAGTCTTAAATTGTTTATCTTTATTTTTTTTTATATCTTCATCACCCATTCTTTAGTTACTTTTTTCGTACTGAACCTCTACGTTTTGACTCTTTTTAATTTTATCTTTACGTCCTTTACGTTTGTTATAATATTAAAATTGTGTGTCAGCTTTATGAATCTTTTTACACGCTCTATTTCTGTTACATAACGCGTATGATATAATGTTAACGGGTAATAAGTTCATCATCATCATCATTACAACCCATAATTGTCCCACTGCTGGGCTCGGGTCTCCTCACACGAAGTGAGGGGTATAGGCCATAGTCTACCACGCTGGCCAAGTGCGGATTGGAAGACTTCACACACCTTCGAGAACATTATGGTGAACTCTCAGATGTGCAGGTTTCCTCACGATGTTTTCCTTCACCGA